>CM066321.1:38129849-38192349 GCA_033807775.1 Saussurea involucrata
TAGATGCACGTGGTTCTAAGTTAATGCCAGATAAAAAGGAGTTCGATTATAGTTTTCCGTGCGATGGCCCTGGACGAGGCGGTACTTGTGATATTTCGGCTTGGGACTCATTTTATTTGGCAGTTTTTTGGATGTTAAATACCATTGGATGGGTTACTTTTTATTGGCATTGGAAGCACATTACATTATGGCAGGGTAATGTTTCGCAGTTTAATGAATCTTCCACTTATTTGATGGGCTGGTTAAGAGATTATTTATGGTTAAACTCTTCACTACTTATTAATGGATATAACCCTTTTGGTATGAATAGTTTATCAGTCTGGGCATGGATGTTTTTATTTGGACATCTTGTTTGGGCTATTGGATTTATGTTTTTAATTTCCTGGCGTGGATATTGGCAGGAATTGATTGAAACTAGGGTTGTAAACGAACCAAACGAACACGAACGGAGGCTTGTTCATGTTCGTTCGTTTAACTTAACCGAACAAACGAACGAACACGAACGGTAAACGAACGAGATTTTTTGTGTTCATGTTCGTTCGTTAAGAATTTTTATTTGTTCGTGTTCGTTTATGTTCGTTCATTAAGAGTTAAACGAACGTAAACGAACGGACTTAAATGAACATAAACGAACGAACTTAAATGAACATAAATGAACGTAAACGAACGGCTTTAAATGAACATAAACAAACGAACTTAAATGAACATAAACGAACGAACCCAAATGAACAAAAAACAACCACCATACTCATCATTTTGTTCGTAAAAAATACTTTAAGAAAATGAAAAACCGGGTTAACTTAGAAGGTATAAAAATATATTCTAAAAGATCAATTTACTTGATGATTATACATATTAATTTCATATTATATAAATATGTTTATATATATAACAAGCATAAATGAACATAAACGAACATAAACGAACGAACATTAATTAACGAACATAAATGAACGAACGAGACCATTGTTCATGTTCGTTCATTTAACTAAACGAACAAAAAAACATGTTCATGTTCGTTCATTTATTAAATAAACAAACATAAACGAACTTCCCGCCGAACGGTTCATGAACGGTTCGCTGAACGTTCGGTTCGTTTACAACCCTAATTGAAACTTTAGCATGGGCTCATGAACGCACAACTTTGGCCAATTTGATTCGTTGGAGAGATAAACTGGTGGCACTTTCCATTGTACAAGCAAGATTAGTTGGATTAGCCCACTTTTCTGTAGGTTATATATTTACTTGTGCGGCTTTCTTGATTGCCTCTACATCAGGCAAATTTGGTTAACTTTTTTAATTGAATGTTTTTAATCCGCGAAAATCTCATTTCTTTCGATGAAGAAGAGATCCACCTTCTTATCTTATACTTCTACATAGGATCCGACTTGTATCATGGATACTAATAAGAACTTAACGAGTATGGCAAAAAAAAGTTTGATTCAGAGGGAAAAGAAGAAGCAAAAATTGGAATAGAAATATCATTTGATTCGTTGATCCTCAAAAAAAGAAATACGCAAAGTTCGATCGTTGAGTGACAAATGGGAAATTTATGGAAAGTTACAATCCCCACCGCGGAATAGTGCACCTACACGCCTTCATCGACGTTGTTTTTCAACTGGAAGGCCAAGAGCTAACTATCGAGACTTTGGACTATCGGGACAAATACTTTGTTAAATGGTTCATGCATGTTTGTTGCCTGGGGCGACAAAATCGAGTTGGTAAGGATTAAAAAAGCTCTTTATTTCATTTCTATGATAGATGATAATAGACGGCCTCTTTACCATTTTGTATAAATAGGCTATTCTATTTGTACAGATATGGTAGAGGGGCGCATTCAATCCTTGCTTGTCTATTAGTTTTCAGTTCTTCTCTTCGGCGCGGGGTAGGGCAGTTTGGTAGCTCGCAAGGCTCATAACCTTGAGGTCACGGGTTCAAATCCTGTCTCTGCAAAACTTTTTGTCAAAAAAATTATATGTTTTACTCTGGTAACTAGTAATTAGTTAACACTTTTTGTTTTGGGGTAGAAGGCAAAGAGGGGAAGGATAGAAACACTACACTATGACGGCTAACTATACCAAATCCTTTAGCATTTTACATTTTATGATATAAGATATTAAATAAATGACTTCATTTTGGGCAGAGAGCGGGAATCGAACCCACGTCTTCTTCTTGGCAAAGAGAAATTTTACCATTCGACTATATCCTCTTTTTGTTTCGTTCATGATACACAATGTCCATAATACACAATATGTCCACACATATATGATATATATGTCTGGAGCATATTTGTGCAGTGCTGGGCCGGAGACTCTCTTCAGATTGAGCCCAAAATTTTTATTAATTTGAATTGAATATTCATATTTTTTCATTCAAGAACAAGAAGTTCGACCCCCTTCTAATTTTTCATTTTTTTTCTTATATTTATTTGGATTTTGGGGACTTATATTGAATGTGAATGTGTCTCACAACCAAGAATAATTCAGGGGGTCATTTCGGTTTTGGATCTAGGGCAATAGGTTCAAGAGATGAAAGAGTTAAGGATACCCACCAGAAAGACTAATCCAATCCATAATGATGTACCTGAAAATACAACATTTTTGTTACTTGACAAACCATCAGGAGAAGCAAATACAATAGGTACGCTAATCAATAAGATTGATGAAGTAGCAATTAATGAAAAAACAACCAATTGGAAAGCAAGAGTCATGCTTTTAATCCTCCAAGCTACCAACAAATGAACTATACCATTTGATCCCTATATCAGCCAAAAATTGTACTAAAATACATCATACATGGATTTTACCACGAATCCATTGATTCTATATGATTTATTATATTACTACCCCTTTACCACTTTATTCGTACATGGAGTAGAGGGAGAATGGAATTTGGTTTTTTTATTTTACAAATGGGCATGCTGGATCATACATCTATCCATATATCGGGATAGATAGATTGACCATCACACCCGAGATCTTTGATAGTGGCGGTATCCACTCATATGGCCATGTTCTATTCAGAGGAATAAAATAAAATTGTCTTTCGGAGAGATGGCTGAGTGGTTGAAAGCCCCGGTCTTGAAAACCGGTATACTTTACTATCGAGGGTTCGAATCCCTCTCTCTCCTTATTGGATTTGTTTCTTTATTGGATTGATTTTGACCAGATGGTTTCATTATCATAAAGAAAGGGAAGTGGCTCGGCTATTCCGCCTAGCCAAGCCAGAAAAAAGGATTAAAATTAAATTAAATATAAATGAGTTGAAAAAAAAGATTCTTTTTTTTATGACATGATCCCTATATGTATGAGGGAACCGAAGTGACTCCTACTTCAAGTCTTGGATCTCCTGTCTCAATTAAGAGGGGTCATGGAAAGAACAGGTTCAAAATCAATGATATTGTATGTGTTATCCGGAAAGAGGATGACTCAATGATTATTCGTTCGCCGGAACCAGAAGTAAAATTTTTGGTAGATAGGGATCACATAAAAACTTCATTCGAGGAATGGGATAAACCGGGTCATTTCTCAAGAACAATAGCTAAAGGCCCTGAAACTACCACTTGGATCTGGAACCTACATGCTGATGCTCACGATTTCGATAGCCATACCAGTGATTTGGAGGAGATCTCTCGAAAAGTATTTAGTGCGCATTTCGGTCAACTCTCCATCATCTTCCTTTGGCTGAGTGGCATGTATTTCCACGGTGCTCGTTTTCCAATTATGAAGCATGGCTAACCGATCCGACTCACATTGGGCCTAGTGCCCAGGTGGTTTGGCCGATAGTGGGCCAAGAAGTATTGAATGGTGATGTGGGCGGGGGCTTCTGAGGAATACAAATAACCTCTGGGGAACACACTGAGCTTTCTTGGAAGTATCACTTACAAGGGCTATAGAAGAGCCTTTTATGTCTTTAATGATGAACTTCCTTTGCATTTTAGTTTGTTCCTAATTAAAGAGAGTTCCATAGAGAACAGTGAGAGGCATGTATTCAAGATCCTTGGTTGTCTTGATGCAAGTACAGATGTTTTCCCAAAAATCAGGAAGACAGTCCATATTTTTGGACAGGACTTCCTCATTGTCATATACTCTGCCTAACAACTTTAAATCATTAAGGAGACTGTTGAAACGGTTGTAGTAACTAGAAAGAGGTTCTCCCTTTTCATGAGTAAAGAGTTCATATTTCCTGATGAGATCAATCTTTTTTCTTTTCTTAACTTCCTCTGTACCTTCATACAGAACACATAGAGTGGTCCACATTTCTTTAGTTGTGGCAAAGTTGACCAAAGAATGAAAGAACTCATCAGGAAGAGAAAGAGCAATGATTTCTCTAACCTTAGAGTCAAGAGAAACTAGACGTTTTTCTTCATCAGTGTATATCTTGGGGTTTTTTAGAATGTAACGACCAGTAGTGGCGGCTTTTTCTTCATCCGAAGAGTCATAAGAATCATCCTTATCAGCAGTTTCTTTTCTAGGCCTCTGCGTTTCATAGCAAGCCTAGACTCTAGGGACAATGGGTCCCTCCTTGAGAATGGTTGGATATCTAGTATCCACTCCTTCCATGAAAAGCAACATCCGTCTCTTCCACAGAGAAACGTTGTTGGGGTTAAACTTTGGAGGTTTGGCAATAGAGCCATTTTCAGACACGTTGTTTTGAAAAGGAGTTTCATTGTTTGAAGAAGAGGCATCCATTGCAGATCAAGTTTATTGATTACACTTTCCGCTCTGATACCACTTGTTAGTCCCAGATGGCTTAAACAAGTATCGTAGAGGGGGGGGGGGGGGGGGTTGAATACAATACACAAAAATCACTTAATTTAATTATTTTGTTGAAAAACCTCAACAAGAATTACACACAGAAAACTACAAATTGTTGCGGAAAAGAACAGTTAAACTATTCTAACAATCTTCACAAAGCAAACTGAAAACAAAACAACTTTTAAAGCACAAAGTTTGAAAGCTATGAAGTTCACAAGGGAGAGAGAGTAATCTTGCATTGAGAAATCCTTTTGGAACGCGTAACCTTGCATGGGGAGCTCCTTCCTCTTTATATAGTGCATGAAGTATTAAATGCTTAGGACACTTGTTATCTGGAGATTTGAGTGTAGGGGTTGACTCTGAAAAGTTGATATGTCCTTTTCCACCTTCTTGCTCAGTACCAGGAAGGATACCAATGCTTGATTGAGACAATATCTGAGATTGGATAAAACGACAAATAGTTACTTTTTCCTGACAGTGGATATTGTCCCTTAAAAAATGATCTTCTCATGTTGGCTTCCAAAGGAGAATCTCACCGATTTGTGCTGAGAGATCGGTGAGATGCAAGACCGAAAGTGAGGATGAGAGAGATCACTTTACATGTAACACCCTAAAACCAGGGCAAATTTAAACCTGAAATAAAAAGGGTTTACGCATCTAATATCCATAACATAAACATTCTTAACGAGTGAAAATAGTGACAAAAGTCAATTTACATCAAAGGATCACTAAATAACAACTTACTAATCTAAACCATTCATTAGTGATTCTAGATTATCAGAGTTGTCTAAAGGATTTCCAAAAGACTATCGGATCTTCAAAAGATATTTTGTTAATCCAAGATCTAATCAAGATAGAGAAGATATGAATTCGTCATCCATTTCACTCAAGAACACATTACAAGATTAGGAGTTCTGTACAAGTGTGTCTCTCTCTAGAATATAAGAATGTGAGTTAAGTATGTCTAGAGTCCTATATACTAACACACAACTAAACCTATTTATACTAAACACTTTACAAGGTGTAAACAACACAATACAACTCAATACATTGACTTTGACTTTGACCTTTCTATATTTAAACCTTGAAGACATATTGCACTAACAATCTCCCCCTTGGATTCAAGGTTTAAACAAATGCGATCAGCAAGCTTTAGCTTTCTTGAATCTTCGGTCTTCATCAAAGCTTTTCAAAGTCAAAACGTCATCCAATCTTCAAACGGCAAATAAGGAACTTCTTTCTTGGAGCAGGAGAATATGAATCTTCACACAAAGCTTTTTAATACAAATAAGCACAAGTTCAAGAAAAAGAGATCACAGAATGATCAATCGATTTTCCTCAAACTCTTGAAGAATTCTCCCCATTTCCATTGACTTGAGAATTTCATTCTTCAGTGTCGATCTTCATAAACGCGCGAGTTCAAAAGAAATAGATCACTGAAATGATCAATCGATTTCTTAAAAACTCTTGAAGAATAAAACTCCCGCTATCCTTTCTTGAAACGAAGTCTTCTTTCTACAAATCTCCCCGTTGACATTAAAACGAATCTTTGATTTTAAACTTTCTTTGACATGAAATTGATGTAGACATTCTCCCCCTTTTTCGATGAAAGTGAGCATCACGAGCATCGAATATCTTTTCAATTTCAGTCACGGAAAATCTCCCTCTTTACAAATATTTCTTCCCCTTGAAAAACACAAACAATCTCCCCATAAGCGAAAGATCTTGCTCCCCCTAAAAATAAGAATTGTAGAGCAAGTTGATTTTCTCCCCCTGAAAATTTGCATAAAGATCATTTAAACGCACATTTTAACAAACTTATATAAAGAAAATAGAATTCATTGAACAACATTTTATAACTACTAACATTTAATCATTTGAACACCAACCAAAAGAAATTCAAGTTAATGAAATGTAACAGATATTTCCATCAAGTGAAATCAAATGCATGCGTTTGGATTCAAAAACAAGACATCATCGCATATCGAGTTACAAAAGTTCAATTTCAACCCCTTTATAAAATCTATTTGGTGAACTAGCATGCGAAATATGATTAGCAACAAGCAAATGCACCTCTAAAACCTATAAGAATACTTTGCTCTTACTCACACTATTTGTCCAAAAACAGAATTTTCACAAATTTACAGGTTTATCGCGACTTTGTATTTTCCCCAAGTTTCAAGAGATGTGTGCTCTTAGGCATCTTTTCATATTGTGCACATTGGCAACTTTTATTATGTGCTCATTGGCATCTTTTATAATCAAACAGTTTATTAAGACTAAGATACACCGTAAACGTAACTTTCTAACTGGTCCTATAGCAGGATTTGGGTCAGCCGATCCCAGACCAGTTGGCCTTAGGGGCTAGGTGACAAGCACCCCTTGGAACTTACTCTCCCGAACCAGAAAGGCTACATCGATATACCTTAATCCCATCTGTACCAGTAGAACATGGCGTTCTACCTGGTTCTATAGCAGGATTTGGGTCAGCCAATCCCAGATCAGTTGATCTTAGGGGCTAGGTAACGAGTACCCCTTGGGACTTAATCTCCCAAACCAAATAGGCCACATGCACAGACTATCAAACTGAATGATTTTATTATATATATATATATAATTTTTTTTATTATTATTATAGCATCTCAATCACTTGGTTCAAAAACGTAGTGCTTCTCCCATATTTTCGTTTCCATTCATGATTAAGACGAATAGGCTTTGTGAGCATTGTATTCTAAATAAGTCTAGATTTACACAATTTTTGCGCTTATATCAAAATCTCAAACATGTTTCGCTGACCTTTTGACTTATTTCAGAAGCGAAAATAGAAACAAATATAACTCCGACGATACAAAAATGCTCGTAAAATCATCCTTAACACACATTTTATTCATTGAATGAAAAATTGAAGAATTTTTCACTTCATTGAATTAAATTTGTGAAGGTTCAAACTTTCAACGTTAGTAGACATAAAATATAACACAATGTTACCTTTAAGCACATGTCCTAAAAATAGAAAGATATGACAGTGAAAGGATATCACCTGATAAGTACGAGTTCTAAACTGATATGTTTAGAAGTCATTGCCTTTGAAGTACGGGTTCTAAACTGATTTGTTTAGAAGCCTTTACCGTTTAAGTGCGGGTTTTGAACTGATGTGTTCAAAAACCATAGTCATTGAAGCACGGGTTTTGAACTGATATGTTCAAAAGCCATTTCCGTTGAAGTGCGGGTTTTGAATTGATGTATTCAGAAGACATTAACTTTGAAATCCGGGTTCTAAACTGATGTGTTTAGAAACCATTAACTTTGAAATCCGGGTTCTAAACTGATGTGTTTAGAAACCATTGTCTTTTATCTTTCTCCCCCTACAAAATACCAAAAGATTTGTCATTAATCACATGTATATAAAAAAAATAATAAACTCCCTGAAAATATGTAATGTTCAATATCTTCTTGAATGCACAAGTACTTCATCTTCCGAGAGTTCAACACTTGTCTCTAAATCTGCAAAACAGATTAAGTAGATTTTGGTACCCAACGAGTCTTGGGTCCTGACACGTTAAGCGGAGCTCTATAAGAAGGAAAATGGTAAGTACCATACCAATATTGAACATAATTATTATTAACAAAATCATTATTTCCGCAATAAGAATTAACAACAGAATTAACTTTCGTTGTAAAATTCTTATTTGGAAATGATGATTTTGGTACATCTTTTCCAGGAAATTTACCTTTGACTCTCCATTGCATGTTGATTCTTTTGTAGGAAGGAAGATCAGAAAATGATTTGGAAGACTTATCCACCGAATGATCGTAGAAAAGATTGGAAGATCGAATCGGACATTCAGAATAGCTTCCGGATTTGTTGAACGACCTCACTTTGTCTGATAAATCATTTCGTTCCTTTGTCATCAAATCGAGCATCTTCCGAATATCTCAATTAACCCTCTTCTCTTTCATAATATCTGTGGATAAACCTGCCAAATTCTTTGTGAGTTTCTGAATTTCTTGTCGAAATATCTTCCTCTCTTTAGAAAAATCGTCTTTAATGCACCTGGCCTGAAAATCAGCTTTCTTCATCTTTTCAAGCTCTTCACTGTCCTTATCTAACTCTTTTTGAAGCTCAGAAATTTTCTCTGACAGCTTCATACCGCAATGCCATGATGGGGACTGCAAATTCAACTACTTATTCTCCAAATTTGACCGTAAATCCATCTCACTCGTATTCACCGCCACCTCCTATGACATCAGCACCCATGTTTCTACCTCAGAGCTCTGATTCAACGAGACCTAGGCTCTCATTTGGAATGGTGAATCATGAAAATGGATCCCCGTGGATGGAAATGGAAATGGGTGGTATTAATAACAATGATCCTTGTTTGGTGAATGACATTCGAAACCTTGAGTTTTGTAACGAGTTTACTGGTCATGGTATGTTGGGTGATGAATTCCCTCATCTTGATATTATCAATGATTTACTGGATGATGAGTATGGTGGTATGACAGAAGAAGTTAGGCCGTTGTTTCAAAGTTTCAGCAGCAATGGTCTAAGTCATCAGTTAAGTTATCCTGGTCCCGGTGGCATAGTTGATGAGAGCCCTTGTACAAGCTCATGTAGGTTTGAAGGAAGTCAGAGTTATGAGCATGATGAATTCCAACATAGTTATGGTCAGTTTCAACAAGTAGCTAACTTACAGCAGCAACAGCAGCAGTCTTATATGATTGAGAACCAATGGCAGATGGAGATGGGTAGTTTGAGGTTGAGGAACATGGATATTAATGATGGGTATGAGTATTCTAACCTGATGATGGGTGTGAATGGATATAATACTGTATACCATCCTCCTCCTCCTTATAATGGACAGTGAAGGGAACATGAATAGGGATAGAAATAGGATTAGGAACAGTAATAGGAATAGGAATAAAAACAAATATTGATGGGTTTTGGTTTGGACATGGAGGCTGTAAGAAAACATTTTGTAAAGAGTGATTCTGTTCTCTGGTCTACTACTGGTTTTTGTTTTTTTAGTCCATTCCTGTTTAAATGGAAGGAAGCATGTGTGAAGTGGTGGTATGTATGTAGGTTTGTTTCTGAACCACATCTCTTAAAAGTTTTATTATTCCTAATCTTGCTTTTAAAGTTCTCAAAGCAGTTCCAGTATGTCTCAAGACACAGAGTTAATTCAAGATGGTCAAGATCCATATTCAGACATTAATCTTTATGATTAAATTTTTATTTGTGTGAGTTTGGTGAATTGTCTTTGTAGACAAAATTTTAGTTGATCAAAACGTGTAATTGTTTAAATGTAGAAAATACATCTCTTCGTATTTTCGATATTATCTTTATCAAAAAATGATCAAACAAATTATAAATTGTTGCTAACATTACATGTACGAAAGTCAAAAGATTCTCTTGACATTCAAAAGAAAAGGACAAAGTAACTTAGCAAAAAATCAAAAGATGCTCTCCTTTTAAAAAATTTGTCGGCCAAAGACGATAATGCATTCTCCAATAATGCAAAATATGTCGACAACCAGTTGCCGGTCAAAGGCTTCAATTATGAAAGACAAAGAGACAGATGCCGGTTATATATATATATATATATATATATATATATATATATATATATAGAGAGAGAGAGAGAGAGAGAGAGAGAGAGAGAGAGAGGGATAGTAGTTATAATGTTAACCTTCCAAAATGGTATTAACTTTATTGACCCTTTTTAAACAATAAGAGTTCACCTTTTAAGTTAGTTGGTTTCAACATATTAATTATTGTCTGATGATATATTTGGTATTTTATAAATGGGGTTTTATTTGTAGAGTTTTTAAATTAGAGTTACAAAATTAAACATTAATAGGGAGTTACAAAATTGATATAGGTATTCTTATTTTTTTATCAAAATAACTAGGTGTTTTGAGTTTGCTTTCGTTCATCAAAGTTCGTTGCATTGAAGATGGAATTTCGTCGTGATCAAGACTACATTCATCCCGATTTATTGAACTATTCTACTAATTCCGCAATGTTGGACGTTGTCGATCGATACACATACTCTTTTCATACTTGTTCAACCTTCACAAGTGTTCAATTTTCATTAACACAAACCATTTATTGAAACCATGAACATCTATATATATATGTGTGTGTGTGTGTGTGTGTGTGCGGATGAAACACCCATTCACAACAAATTTAAAACTTAAAATTTATCAGAGTTTACTACAACACTTTCTAAACTTTCATTTACAACTGGAGAATTAGTGGCAAGATTCATAATTACAAATGATCTATTGTGAACAACCAACTAATCTAATCCAAAGTCAACAAAATCAGATTATAAGGTTGTCTACAATATCTCCAAAATATCACTGATGACACTAATTCCTCCATCACGTTTCCAAAAAGCATAACCTTGTACCCCACTTCACTCATCCCCTTGTATCATTGCCCGAGCTAGTACCTGGTAAGAAAATTTAATTTGAAAAGATTAGGCTTGCGCCTAGTGAGAACATCCAATTTTCAAATCAAAATCTTTATAAACTTTGAAAACCAACTTTGTAAACAAAACATATAAATTAACCTGATCGCAGACTTTCTTACCGTACGCATAACATCTTTCGATGACGGGAATCATATCCGATTCCATGAACATGACGAATACTAAGTAAGTCATAATATCATGTTAAGAGCAACACTACGAATCACTAATGATTCTAGATTACATCTCATATCCAAGAAATTACACTTAAACCATGCCTATTTCTTGGAGTGGAATCCAAAGATTATAATGTTCCCTATCAAAAGTTACCGAAAATCAATACTGACCGGACACTTCAGGTAAAACTATCCGGACAAAGTGTCTGAAACTCATATCCGGAAACTACCAAAATCCGGGAATACTCCGGAACTGGTATCCGAAAAGCACAAACAATCCGGTGACATCCGAAAACCAAGGTAATCCGGATAACATCCGGTAAATTAACTATCCAGAAACTAAATTTTTATCGGATATTACCGGAACTAAATACTTACCGGATACTTTCAGCATTAACATTTTACCAGACACCATCGAAAAGGAAAATACCGGATACTAATAAAACTCACCCGGAAACTTCGACCTATACACCAATTTCTCAACACAAATAGACAACCATTCCAACCATCTTATCATACGACTAACCATAAATCTCCAATACTCTTAACAAGTTCAATTTACTCATTAATTTAATGAAAGACATCGGGTTTAATAAAAAGATGAACTCATCTGTAGAATTCAAAGTCGATGAGATCAAAATCAGAATCCAGTTCCCTTTTTCCCAAAGCTGAATCGATAACCTAATTGAAGAACCAATTCAGCTTACAATTACCAATCCTCAGGAATTAGAAAATGAAGAGGATGATCAATTTCCTTACCAAAACACAATGCTAAACTTCCTATGATTGTAACCGACTTCCAGAACCAAAATTGAGATATTCCCTCAATTCTAGCCGACTTCCATCTATAAATATCTGATTTTTCACAAATTACTATTTTAGCCCAACACTATGGCCAATTGATAAAACTAAACCCACTTTTCACATCCTTTACAATTTAGCTTAAAAACTTTGACCAATATACTTTTGATCCATCGACGTCAAATTATAACATATCCATTAAACAAAATAACACCTTCCAACATAAACGTACAATTTATGGAAATTTTCGAGGTGTTACAAATCTCCCCAACATGAAAATGATTTCGTCCTCGAAATCAAAGTTAGGTAAATAAATGAAGATATCTATTCTTCATATCCTCTTCAGCTTCCCAAGTTACGTTGGCACCTCTATGATGTTTCCATTGTACTTTAACCATGACCACTTCCTTATGTCGTAGCTTCTTAGTCGTCCTTTCTAAAATTGCTTTTTGTTCCTCCACGCAACGAATCTTCTCATCCACTTTTATTTCAGAAAGTGGTATAACATTTTCTTCTTCGGCTAGGCATTTCCGAAGATAACAAACATGGAAAGTATTATGGATCCCTTCCAACTCGGGTGGGAGATCTAACTGATATGCTTGAAGTCCCACTCTTTTGGTTATAGTGAAAGGCCCAAGAAAACGAGGACTTAGCTTTCCACGCTTTCCAAATCTTATTATGCCTTTCCATGGAGATACCTTTAGCATCACCCGCTCCCCAACTTGGAATTCTTTCGGTCTTCTTTTCGGATCGGCATAGCTCTTTTGTCGGTCTTGAGCCGCCTTCATGTGTTTCCGAATTTCCTTGATCTTATCAGCCGTTTGTTGCACAATTTCATGACCAACAAATTGCTTTTCTCCAGCTTCCAACCAACATACTAGAGTTCTACATTTCCGCCCATATAAGTCTTCGAAAGGTGCCCTTCCTATACTGGCATGATAACTATTATTATATGCGAATTCCACTAAAGGCAAATGCGTATCCCAATTACCTCCAAAATCGATTACACAAGACCTGAGCATGTCTTCTAAAGTCTGAATGGTTCTTTCACTTTGTCCATCCATTTGTGGATGATATGCGGTACTCAGATTCACCCTCGTACCCAATTCTTCTTGTAGTGACAGCCAAAATCTTGAAGTAAATCGGCCGTCACGGTAAAAAACTATAGACGCAAGTATACCATGTCTTGACACCACTTCATCAATATATAACTTGGCTAACTTATCAATCGGTGAAGCTTCTTTCATTGGTATGAAGTGAGCACTTTTAGTTAAGCGATCCACGATTACCCAAATAGTATCGTTACCCTTTAACGTCTTTGGTAACTTAGTCACAAAATCCATGGTAATCTTATCCCACTTCCATTCAGGAATCTCCAGAGATTGTAAACTTCCATAAGGTCATTGATGTTTGGCCTTCACATATGAACACGTCATACATTTCTCTACACATTGTGCCACATCTAGTTTCATAGCTGGCCACCAATAGTGTAGTTTCAAATCTCTATACATCTTAGTACTTCCAGGATGTATAGAATATTTGGACTTGTGGGCGTCTTCAAGAATTAACTCTCGGTTCCCCCCAATCTTTGGCACCCAAATACGACCTTGAAACAGTTTGATTCCGCGACAACCTTCAGTCAGTTGAAGACGTTGCTTAATCATTACTTCATCTTTAAGATTTTATTCTAATAAAGATTCCGTCTGTGCCACTTTGATCCTTTCGATTAGACTCGACATCACATCAATTCTGGTGTTAGTCGCTTTTAAACACCCACTATATTCTTTCCTACTCAAGGCATCAACTACTACATTTGCTTTACCAGGATGGTAATGCAATTCACAATCATAATCCTTAAGTAGTTCTAACCAACGCCGTTGACTCATATTCAGCTCTTTCTGATCAAAGACATGTTTCAAACTCTTATGATCAGTGAAAAGAGTGCACTTCGTTCCATACAAGTAATGCCGCCATAATTTCAGAGCAAACACTACTGCTGCCAGTTCCAAATCATGGGTAGGATAATTCTTTTCGTGCTCCTTGAGTTGTCTTGATGCGTAAGCAATCACTTTGCCGCGTTGCATCAATACACACCCAAACCCATCTTTGACGCATCACTATATACAACCAAATCTTCTGTTCCTTCTGGTAGTGCAAGGACAAGAGCTTCACATGACTTCTTTTGTAAAGTTTTAAAAGCTGATTCTTGTTTCTCAGTCCATACGAACTTTACATTCTTCCTTGTTAGAACTGTCAGGGAAGAGGCAATCTCAGAAAAGTCTTTTATGAATCTTCTATAATAGCCTGCCAAACCCAAGAAACTCCGTATCTCTGATGCGTTCTTCGGTGTCTCCCAATTCGGCATTGCTTCTATTTTTGTCGGATCCACTTTGACTCCTTCAGTGGTAATTATATGGCCAATAAATTGTACATCCTTTAACCAAAATTTACACTTTTGAAAATTTTGCGTACAATTTCTCCTTTCTCAGAACATCATAGACTTCACGAAGGTGACATTCGTGATCGGCTTCATTAACAAGTATATCATCAATGAATACGATGACTGACTTGTCTAAGAATGGTCGACACACGCTGTTCATTAAATCCATGAACACAGCAGGAGCGCTTGTCAACCCAAAAGGCATCACGAGGAACTCATAATGCCCATACCTTGTTCTGAACGCCGTCTTGGGTATATCTTCATCTCTTACCCTTACTTGATGATAGCCCGACCTTAGATCAATCTTTGGGAAGCATCCCGCGCCTTGAAGTTGATCAAACAAGTCATCAATCCTTGGGAGTGGATATATGTATTCTTAATGGTCACCTTATTCAACTCCCTGTAGTCGATGCACATTCTCATAGTGCCATCCTTCTTCTTGACGAATAGTACTGGAGCTCCCCAGGGTGATGAACTTGGCCTAACAAAACCCTTTTCAAGAAGTTCTTGTAGTTGAGACATCATCTCTTTCATTTCGGCCGGTGCTAAACGGTACGGTGCACGTGCTATCGGCGCCGCTCCGGGAACAAGATCAATCCTGAATTCCACTTGTCGTTCTAGTGGTAAGCCTGGAAGATCATCGGGGAACACATCTGGAAATTCACGTACTACATTTATGTCTTCCGCTCGTTTCTTTTCTACTTTAGCATCCAAAACATATGCTAGATAGGATGAAAATCGTTTGAATAGACACTCACGCGCTTTGGCTAAAGAAATAAATGGAACATCCCCTTTTCTCTTTTCCCCATAGATGAGTACAACACCATTTTCAGGCATAGGGATCCGAATTAATTTCTTAGCACAAAGAATTTCATCCTGATTGCTCGTCAACCAATCCATACCAACGACGATATCAAACCCACCAATTTCCATCAAAATCAAATCAATCGGGAGTTCCTTTCCTTCTACCATAATTGTACAACTCTCAAGTCTTTCTCAAACTAAGACTTGACCCCCGTTAGCTATTTCAACTACTAAGGCATCTTTCAAGGTAGTGACAGGCATAGCTAACTTTTGATAAAACGATTGAGATATAAAAGACAGGTTGGCACCACAATCAAATAATACACGTGCAACTATTGAGTTAATAAGGAATGTACCAGAAACTACATCCTTCGATTCTTTTGCTTCTTCCGCCGTCATATAAAATTCTCTGCCCGTTGGCTTTGGAGTATTCGGCTTCCTCTCTTGATTTCCACTTTGCTTTAGCTTTGGATAGTTGCTTCGGTAATGGCCGGGCTGCTTACACTCAAAATAGGTCGGCCCTTGGATGGGACAGTTTCCAATTTGGTGACCACTCTTTCCACATTTAAAACATTCATTTGAAATCACCCGACACGGGCCAAAATGTTTACTTCTGCATTTCTAGCACCAGTTCGGTTCTCGTCGAGGCTCAAAACGAGTATTCTTGACAAAAGGCTTGGATTTCCGAGAAGATTCTAATCGACCTTCCCATTTTCTTTTCTCTCCCACTTGTGTCTTCTCTTCTTTATCTCTGGTGTAATACCCCGGGTAAGTCCGTTAGATATTTTATCTATCCGTCAACTTAATTTAACCATAAGATATAATGATTTGGTTAAGTTTGAGATAAGTTATAAGGTTAAGGGTGTTTTGGGTCATTTTGGAATAGTTTGAGCCAAGAAGGTAATTTTGACCTATATTATCTCTTAAGCCTCGTATACTCATCAGATACCTAAAATAGAAAGAGTGTGTGTGTGCGGGAGTTCTGGAGGCGAAAAGAAGCAGTGGACGAAACCTACGGTTAGAGCATCAATCGATTGGGTTAGAGGCGATTTTGAGGTAAGTTTCTTTACAATATGTATTTGTAATCACGAATAGAAGATATCTATCGGTTTAGAATTTCTAATTTCGCGTCTTGATTAGATTTCAATCGATTTCTGGGTAAGTGGAAACCGACTGTGTTCTTGAAGACTCCCGGTGGAGTCCCGGTACTGAAGACTACCGGTGGAGACCCGGTACTGTCGACTCCCGGTGGACTCCCGGTATTGTGAACTCCCGGTACCAAGGAGTCCCGGTACTGAGAAGTCCCGGTACTCTGTGTAGTCCCGGTAGTTTGCTAAGTTTAGTGGTACAATTGATAACAGGAACTGGTAGGCTTTATATGTTTGGCTAGTAAAGCGGTGTATGTATCTTAAATTGTTTCAGATTCTGTGGAGTTGTGATAAGAGATAAGACCATTTTGAAAGGAGATTGCGAGCTGTGTAATAATCAAAACAGGTGAGTTTTACTTTAAAAATATTTTTACTGGAATACATATCCGTATGGTTTGGGAATGTGATAATTGGTGATTATGTGTTTATATGTGAGATATATGTGAATTATAATATATTGAGGTATTATATTTACATGAGTATTATAATGTGTTATAATACGTTGGCCGGGCTTAGGACCGGTGTGTTTGGCTATAGAATCTGTATAGCGTTGTTTGGCTGTAGATGTTGTACAGCGTTGTAAATTTATTAGTTGGCTTGCCACCAACTAATATGGCCAGGAGGAATGAGAAGGGAAGGTATATGATGTGTGAGTTCAAATTGATATATTTGATCGTGCTGTGTGATTTATATAATTAAGGTTTATATAAATGATTTCAAACTAACAAGGATTTTCTCACTTAGACCCGTAGGTCTAACCCTCATTTTATTTTAAAAATATGTATTCCAGGTGGTGGATCGAGTAAGGGCAAATGATTAGAGTAATCGATGGATAGCTTTTGTGAAGGAATGCATGATGAAGATTTTAGCATGTTTAGCATTTGTATTATAATAATTAAATGTTATGTATGTATTTAGTATAAAGTTTGTAGTAGAATGGCTTTTTCTGATTGTAGAAGACTACGGGACCGTACTTGTAATATGATGTTTCGTTTGTCATATCAATGTTATGTTACATTATGTGATCTGTTGTGTTATATGGGAATTGGGTTGTTACATCTGGCATAAACTTCCTCTATTATTTTGGCCTCCTCAATCATTTCCCTTAGAGTCAAGGCTTTGGAATTTCTGACTCTAGACATCATATCTGCTGGTAAGTTACATTATGTGATATGTTATGTTACATTATGTGATCTGTTATCAATGTTATGTTACATTATGTGATCTGATGTTTCGTTTATCTTTTCTTTTTCAGTTGGGGCCACATGCCCCACTAAATTCATCTTTTCCAAAAAGATGCGAGTGTACTCCCGTACTGATGAAGTTCCCTTTTTGAGCGTTCTGAACTCTTCTTCAATTCGGTCCATTTCATTCTCGTTACAGTATTCTTCTAAAATCTTCCTTTTAAACGACTCCCATGTCATGGCTGCCAAAACTGGAGCCGTCACCGTTGATGTCACGATATTCCACCAGGTCAAAGCATTTCCTCCTAACATCTGGGATCCGAATCTAACCTTTGATTCTTCGTCACATTCACAAGCTCTAAATGCTTGTTCCATCTCTCTAATCCAATTCATGCACGCAATTGGATTATCAGAACCAAAAAATTCAGGTGGCTTGCAGCTCAGAAATGTCTTAGAGGAACAAACTTTCTCCATCCTCCTATTCACATTCTGCACCAGATTAACAGGTGGATTTACAGTACCAGTACCCAACTCCGCTCTTTGTGACTCGGCATTTCTATCAAACATTTTCATAACATCTCATGTTGCTGAGTCAGTGCAGTATTCATAACCCGCATCATACGGGACTCCATCGTAGATTCCGTTGTCACCGGATTGGAAGTACCGACATTGGTGTGATGTGTTTGACTTCCTCCTTCTCCCAAGATAGGTGGCCTTGGTGGACTCTCATAAGCTCCACCCCTTTCAGGTTGATTCTCAACATGTTCATTTTCCACCCTATCTTCTGAAGAAGTAGAAGATCTGTTTTGTGTATTCACCATCGTATTCGGCTGTAACACATAAGAATAACCATAAGAAATGGCTATACCCACCCAAACACAGGAAATCTACTTTTACGTTCATTAATCACCATAACAATTTTAAAACAAGTATGCTTACGTAACAATATATTAACAATAACAGTAGCTAATTGAAATTATGAACATACTATACATAAGAATCCTCATTACCATCATCACAGTTCTTAATTCACGTATTTCCGTCGACTCTAAGACTATCCCGTCTTAGTATTTCTACCTAATCTCACAAATCAAATCTTAATCATCTCAGCTTAAGTCTAGGTATTTCATGATCATACCTAGTTCACTTAAACTACAACCATGATACCAAACTGAAACACCCAAATATTCACAACAAATTTAAACCTCAAAATTTATCAGAGTTTACTACAACACTTTCTAAACTTTCATTTACAACTGGAGAATTAGTGGCAAGATTCATAATTACAAATGATCTATTGTGAACAACCAACTAATCTAATCCAAAGTCAACAAAATCAGATTATAAGGTTGTCTACAATATCTCCAAAATATCATTGATGACACTAATTCCTCCATCACGTTTCCAAAAAGCATAACTTTGTACCCCTTTTCACTCATCCCCTTGTATCATTGCCCGAACTAGTACCTGGTAAGAAAATTTAATTTGAA
Organism: Saussurea involucrata; assembly: GCA_033807775.1. Classification (NCBI taxonomy): domain Eukaryota; kingdom Viridiplantae; phylum Streptophyta; class Magnoliopsida; order Asterales; family Asteraceae; genus Saussurea; species Saussurea involucrata. The sequence goes on from CM066321.1 coordinate 38,149,126, forward strand.
AAGATTAGGCTTGTGCCTACTGAGAACATCCAATTTTCAAATCAAAATCTTTATAAACTTTGAAAACCAACTTTGTATACAAAGCATATAAATTAACCTGATCGCAGACTTTCTTACTGTACGCATAACATCTTTTGATTACGGGAATCATACCCGATCCCATGAACATGACGAACACTAAGTAAGTCATAATATCATGTTAAGAGCAACACCGCGAATCACTAATGATTCTAGATTACAGCTTGTTTGGGTAAAAAATCACACCCTCGACCGACATGACCCATGGACTTCGATTACCCTAATGCCTACAAAAGTCATACCCCCGACCGATGAAGGTAATACCCATTGTTGCCTTATCCCCGACATACGATAGTTGATTATTAAAAGACATCTTGCGTCAATAGTCATTCAAGACAGTATCTTACATCTAATGATCGCACGTCACGTGTCGCACATCATGTGTCGCACGTCGCACATCGCTAGTCTTACGTCACTAGCCATATGTCACTAGTCTTATGTCGCCCGTTACGTATCGCCAGTTACGACTCGTTGGTCTTACGTCGACAGTCTCCTGTCGTCGGTCTTATATTGCTCTGGTCCTACGACATCATCATCTTGGTCTTACGACCTAGTGGTCTTACGACATTTTTATCCTAGTCTCACGACATTTTTATAAGACCATTCCTATACTAAGATAAGGTCTTACAAGACATTTACAGTCATATACACGCTCTTGTATTTCGGTGATGGACGTATGCTCCGTAAGACCGACGTCCAGAACTTAAGACGGTCTTACGATTACACTAACTATCAATGGTCGACAACCGTTTCTTTTGTTCATTAATGCAGGTCTACAAGCCATTATGGTACAACGGTCAATAACGGTCGAGCTCTTAATGACATTAAAGACTAGACAGCGGTTACAAAGCCAATCATCAAAGCGCATTTAATGTCGGCAGCGGTTACAAGACCAACCATTAAAGCATATTAATGACCGGTGAAACCTATATAAAGGCATGCTCCAACCTCGAGCAAAAAGGGAATTCATCGAGCTATACAACTGCATTCTCATTTTCTCTCTCGCATTCAAGCACACGTCGCTAACGCAAGTACCGCACGACAACAGTTCACACCACACGACAACAGTTCACACTGCACGACAACAGTTCAAACCGCATGACAACAGTTCAAGTCGCACGACAGCAGTTTGTTTCGCACGTTTAAACACACGACACACACTTTTTACACAGGACTAAGTGTATTTTTACTTCATTTGTAACTTATTGTACACAAATCACCTGTAACACAAGGATTATCGCCCCTGATTGGCGACTATAGTGCACTGTCGACTCACACGGAGTCGACCGCGGTTTTTCCCTCGTTTTGGGGTTTTCCGCGTCACCAAATCCCTTATCTCTTTTACTTTTTCCTCGCAATTGTGTTATTTGGCTTGAGATACGTTTCTTTAGTTGTTAAATGTCCACATCGACCTTAAGTTGTACTTTTGTGCGATTTTTGGCATTAACAGTTTGGCGCCATCCGTGGGACCCCATCTAGAGAAAATCTCAAGCCAACACACATATCGCTCTAACGATCTTGTAAAGTTTTTTTTCCAGGTATATGGCAAATTATCAAGATCCCTTGATTCAACTTCAATCGGAATTGAACGCGGCTCGAAGCCAGACTCAAGTCCCGATAAAAAAATGCTCCGTCAAAGTATCGCATGTATCGCATCATCCAAAGGACTAGGGGGCTCGGAACACCCTTCACAAACTGAAAAATACCACATTCGATTTCAAAAGTCCTCGGAAAAAGGCGCTTATCGACTCCATGTTACGGTAACTGTGACGTCCCATTTAGAACAACTCTCTCTCTCTCTATATATACTCTAAGTATATTCTCCTCGTTAATTATTTTGATCTAATATATGATCGTTGATTCAAGCATCAAAAGATCATTGGTCAAAACCAACGACCACCCCCGATTTTACATTACAGGCTCGCAAGATCATATGAACACAGGTCTTACGATTTACATCGTGAGAAACCAAAGTCTCTACGACTTAAAAAAGCGCAGGTTGCAAATTATAGTCGTCAATAAAAGACGACTCACATTTTTTCTCATGATCGCCAGTGATGGCAAACGCAGGTTGCGATTTATAGTCGTCAATAAAGGATGACTCGCATTTTTTCTCATGATCGCCAGTGATGGCAAACGCAGGTTGCGATTTATAGTTGTCAATAAAAGACGACCCACATTTTTTGTGATCTGTTGGTCCCGAAAGGCTTAAACAAGTTTGTAGAAGGGGGGGGGGGGGGTTGAATACAAATACACTATTTTACTTTTCTAAATTGTTTATTGATAAATCATTAACAATTTACAGCTTGTTGCGGAAACAAGATTAAGGATAAACCTAAATCTAAACAAGTTGGAACACTAAGGTTTTCTTGCACTAAGAAAGATAAGGAGATTACTAATAAAATCCTATCTTGAGAGATTTGAACTTGTCCAGAGTTAGCAAGTTACTTCAAATGAAGTGAGTCCATCTCTTTATATACTGCATGCATTTAATGCAATCCAGTATATACTTTACACGTGTCATTAGCGGATTGGTTGCATGTCATTGACCTTTGATGACAACCTTAGTAGCCGCATGAATGAACAGTGTAGTATCAGAGTGGTTGTACGATTTCAGATTTTCGGAGGTTCTTTTCTAACATTTCGTACGGTGGCGTGCAAGGGAGGTTAAGACAAAAGTACTTTGTACGGAGGACTTCATGATCAGCTTTCGTTGATTCAGCGATTATCATTTACTATTCAGCAGATGATAAAGTTCAGCGATAGCTGAAGTCTTGTACTTGATACTTCACGTTGAGTGGACAAATCTGAGTCTTCGCTGATCCGCATCAGTTCATTAGGAGACTTGTCGCTGGTTCTTGAGCTTGATCTTCGACTTCAGCGTAGAACCTTTGTTGACGTGAATCTTGTCTTCAGGGATCATAAGTAAACAACTAACTTATCAGCGATCACCATAAGGACTGAACAGACTCAACGATATGGTGAACAATGTTCGCTGAATGTTTAATCTAAAAGTGCGAGAGTTCCTATCAGCAGTACTGTAAGATCTTAGTACTTATCAGTGATAGTGAAACTCTGATACATATTGTTTACTTACAATTTTCACTAAGTATTTAAGATAGGGTCATTATCAAATCACTGAGGGTTTGGATCAACAATCTCCCCCTATTTGATTATGACATAGCAACAGAGAAAATTGCTATTTAATGAAAACATAAGGATAAAAAGAACTCATAAAATATTTGTCCCTTTTACTGTTTTCTGGGATCTTTTCAGTACTGATGGAGTAAAGTACATTCGCTGAAATCTTTCTTTAAATCTTTGAATCAGGTTACAATATGAATAAGAAAGATTACAAGTACAAGCGAAATAAATTACAAGTACTGAAGGATGACTGATACAATAGAGAAAATGGTGATTGTTGTCAGCCTTCAAAGGGTTCTTCCTTAATGAGAAGTTCATCAAGGGTTGTCTTTTCAGTTGGAATCATCCAGTCAGGAACCTTTTCCCCTTTATTCTTTAGCTTCAGAGCAGCTTCAAAAATCAAGGGTTTTAGGTGTCGTGCCTGAATGTCTTTTCTGAAGTCGCACCAGTAGATGAGATCTTTGAGCTGTTCGATTGGAGTGATTGGAAGCTCAGCGATCCGTTGAAAGCATTTACGTCCGTCGTAGTCAAGAAAGAATATTCCATAAGGATTACTGATGACTTTACCAGGGACGAAAAGTTCACATGGTGGCAAAGAGACATCAAGGGCAGATAGATCAGGATCAGGACCAAGTACTTCAGCGCGAGAGAAACCAATTCCAGTTTCATTTCGTATGACAGGACCTGAGTTTGAATCTTGACGTTTCTTCCTTGGAGAGTCCTTTTTTCTTTTCGGCTTTAGATCAGGAACAGGAGGAATATCCACACAAGAAGATATCAAATCGATCTGTCTGTTTATCAGCTTTTCGAAATGATCCTTGTACTTAGATTTTGACGGTTGGATAGCTAACCTCATCTCCAGCCATTCAGAGAGACCATACCTTTTTACAGTGTCAGCACGGAAGGTTTCAGATGAGTCATCTTCTCTGAACAGTTTGATGTCAACAATAGGTACTCCGATGGAGGTTCTTCCAGAGATGAATACCTTGTTGATCTTCGCTGGACGATATCTGAAGTAGATTTTCTCTTTACACCAGATCAGGGTGGTCTGAGAAACTTCAGCTTTCTTTTCCACGATCTTCTGGGCTTGTTCCCAAAGCTTTCGTTGGATTTGAATGGGAATACGCTTCAGCTTGGGGTCTTTGACAGATTCTTGAGTGAGCTTGATGGCGTATTCTCTGTCTTTATCTTCAGCTTCCTTCCTTTCAGCGATGAGGCGTTCAGCTCTGAGATGATCTTGGTATTCAGCTTTTGAAATTTTGAACTTAGGAGGAACTGAAGGTAGTTGATCGCGCCTTAGGATGATTCGCTGATCCTCGAATCGCTTTATCATTTCTTCTCTCCTCTTTTGATCTTCTTCACTCAGCCTTTGAGCAACTGAGGAAAGTCTGTTTCTGTGCGAGAGAGGTTGTTCTTCTGGTTCATCAGTCTCAGAGATTAAATCTAAGACTGGGATTATGTCTTCAGCGGTAGCTGGAATTATTGGTGAAGTCGCAACAGATCTTTCAGCGATATCCTCAAACAGGGGAGAGGACTAGCTGAAACGCAGCGATCTTACAAATAAGAACTGGGTAGAAGAACTTGGGTAGAAAAGATAGAAAAAAATGTGGATGTGTATGGTGTTTGTGGAATGGATAACTGATTTTTCAGAGATGATCAGGGAAGGAAAAATAAGTTTAGTGTACCTGACAAATCGGCTTTGCAAGTAGGATCGCCAGATTATCATCTTCAGCGATGCCTTTGTCTTTGCTTTTCTCAGCGCCAGAGGCTGAGTGCTTTGTCTTTGTCTTCTCCCCTGAAGGTTCTTTTATTGAAATACCTTTAAGAGCTTTGGTTCGAGGAGCAGGTTTGACAACAAAGAAATCATCGTCATCTTCGTCATCATCATCATCGTTCCTTGGAGAGGAGGATGGTTCAGCTTCAGGGATGTCGAAGTCTTCGTCTTCTTCTGCTTCAGATTCCTCAGCATCTTCATCGAGTTGCTCCCCCTCAGATATAGAGGCGAGGTTCTCGGTTCCCTCAGGGTTTTCATCTCCCTGAGGTCCAGTAATCTGATCTTCATTACCCTCTCCCCTGATAGATTCATCATGGGAAAGGTCTTCAGCGCTCTTCTCCTGTTCAGCGCTCTTCTCCCCCTCTTTCTCATGATGGGCGGGGGAGGAATGGGTAGATTCAGCATTGGTGTTGTCTCTGTCTTCTGGGCCAGAGATTTTCACACAACCTTCAAGCTTAGCTATTCTGTCTTCTAGGCCAGAAATAGCAGGCGTGATTTTCTTCAGCTCTTGGCGATCCTCTGCGGTGAATGAGTCTAAAACAGGTGCAGGGGCCGGAGCAGGAGCTGGATTATTTGCCTTGTTCACCAGCGTCTCGATCATTGTCTTGACAGAACCAAGGTCGGTCTTCACTGAGCCCAAGTCGGTCTTGACCACTGACATATCACCTTCGAGTGTACCAACCGATTTCTTCAGCGTTGTAACTTCGCTGGAAATGGTGGAAACTGATGATTTGAGGTTGGTGTAGTCAGCGTAGATGTCGGAGAGCACTTTGGCAAAGTCGGCGAGAGTTTTATCAAGGTCTTTGATGTCATCATAGGAGGCCTTCTTTTCCACCACAGTAGTCAGCTTCGTCAGATTCTCTCCAGCGTTTGTTACAGCTGTAGACTTATTTGATAGGCCGGTGGTGAGATCCGTAAGTTTCATCTCCATAGACTTCAGAGACTGGTTGATGTCTCCCAAAAAAGGATCTGTAACATATAAGTACTTGTGAACAAAGGAAAGCTCAGAAGTTTTAGGTTTAGTTACAGTGTTTAAGGTGGGATCTGTACCTGCAGGAGCGTTGACGAACTCATCAAAGTTTCGAGTCCCTCCATAGTGTTCCATATCTCCCTCAAAAGTTCCGTGAGGAATGGAGATCTCTGCAGGTCCTTTCTTCGTCATTCGCTGAGAAGCTTCAACGGCTTCTTGAATGATGGCATCTCCAGTTTTGACTGGAGGAGTGTCCAAAGAAGTAGAGGGAGGAGCGAAGGATAAGAATTGGGGTTGGGGTTCAAGTTCAGCGTTGGATTCGCTGAGAAGTACTTCATCAGTCTTTTGAGAGACTGACGAAGGTTGGGTAGATTCCAAAGTTCTAACCTCAGCGTTTAGGGACGCTGAAGTAGGTTTAGAAGGGATGGCTTGAATTGGTGTGGCAGAGCGTACCACGGAACTTTCCTTCAGCTCTTCAGAATGAGCTGAGGAGTCTTCAGCATGCAACTGCTGGGGTTGCTCCTTGGTTTTCTTGATCCTTTTGGAATCAAGAGGGGTAAGAGATTGTTTCCTTTTCTTAGAAGGAATGGATTTTGTGGCCGGGGTATCAGCGATGGGTATTGTCGCTGAAGGAGCCACAGAAAGCGGAGAATTAAGAAGAGTGAGAAGAGTAGAGAGACGTACCTCGTTGGCGACAGGCTTGAAGTCGAGAACTTTAGGGCCAATCTGAGAGAGTTTCAGATCACCCTCTTCAGGATAGCTGTCCTTCAGGCCATATTGAAAGATGGCGCTGATGAATCGCGGGTAAGGAACCCATGCTGGTCGGTCAGCGGCAGAATCAACACGTTGAATGAGGTCTTCATAGATGATGGAGGCCCAGTCAATGTTGAGACCTTTCAGCAGTGCGTAACCCATGGCCTGCTGAGGTTGAGCGGCTTGATCAGAAGATCCGGATTTCGCTGTCATGCAGCTGATCAGGTGAGCGAAGATGAAGTTCATCTCGCTGGGCATCTTGGATTTCTTTATCAGCGTCAGCTTCTTCTCAGGTAGCTTGTCTCTTCCAGTCTCCCAGATGTAACCCATCGCATCAAGGAAAGCAATGATTTCTTCCCTGTCAGCGTGCTTCTTGTGGTCAGGAAATGGAATGAAAGGATTTTCTGAGGTAGCGTTAGGGAATTTTAGAGCTTTGCGGATTATTGCGGGGGTTATCTTGATGGTGCCATACTCAGTATCGATGAGTATGCAGTCGATGGTTTTAGATGGATCTTTGGCTGAGGGTAGGTTGGTGTGTCTGGCAGAGTACCAGAATTGGGATAATAGACGCTGACTGGCAGGAGGTGTGATTGTCAGTGCTGTGTATATGGGGCTATTCTTCAAAAAAATCACAGCGTCGTCTAGATGGGATACCTGCTTCCGAGGAGGAAACTCGAGAAGCGCTGAAAGGTTGTTTGCCTTTGTCCAGTCTAGTTGATCCAGCTCAAACTTAACCTGAGGAGCTTTGGTGATTTCCAGTTCCTCAGAATCACTGGAGATGGACTCAGCGGTAACATTCAGCTTTGAAGTTGCCATTTCACTGTATTATCAGTTCAACCAAAGATGTTAACAAATAAGAAATATCTTAATGTGGAAAGAGAATTTCCATTAAGATTTTTCGAATTTTGTCCATTTCATTCAGACAAAAAAAAAAGTCTTAATGAAGATTAGGGTTTTTCTTGTTTTAAAAAAAAAAAAACGAATATAACACCTACAAGCCTTGTATTCCAGTTTTTTTTAAAAAATGGATACGAAAGAAGAACAAGTTTAAGATTTTAGATTTAAAACTTGAAGAACAACCATGAAATGGTTGTGTTTATAAAACCATGAAAGATGATTTTATTTTTGAGTTCTTTTGTTTGATCTTGTGTAAAACAATGATAAGATCGAAAACAAGTTATTTGCATTTGATAAAAGATAAGAACATATTGACCTTGAGTTTGATGAAGAAGATGATGAACAGTTCTTGAAGATCGAGAGCACAAAATGCAACAGTGTTCTTTTCTTGCGGAGAAAGATTGATTCGCATAAAAGACAAATATAAACTTTGAGAGAGTTTATATAGGAAGAGAGTAGAGAGAGAAAAACTTGAGCGGGAAAGTTTTTCATCATGACACGGACACGTGTTTGCATTTGATTGGATAGACAACGAAACGTGCAAACGTGTGTCAGAAAAAAGAAACGTGCCTGGTGTTATCCGTTGCAATGACGTCACAACTGTCCTTTCACATTCTTTCGTTGTCTCTGAGGTTTTGAAAGAAAAACTCAGGGACTCTTTGGAAAATATGAAGCACTGAATAGAAATATCAGTGAGGGTTTTAAGAAATTTCAAAATATTATTCAGCGATGAAAGAATTTGAAATCTTGCATTTTCATGCGTTTTGTCAGAGAAAACATACCTTGATATCAGTTTAACCCAATTTATTCAGAGAGAAGATGATGAAATGGATTGTACTAGTTTATTTTATCCAGAGCCTATACAAGAATGTATAAACGTATCGCTGATTAAATGTGAACCGCTGAAGATTTATCCTTCAAAGTTCAGCATTCCAAGCTCGCTGATGAGAAAGTTGAATCTTGTCTCATCAAGAGGTTTGGTAAACAAATCAGCTAACTGATAATCAGTTGGGATAAAATGAAGTTCTATATCACCATTCATCACATGATCTCTGATAAAATGATATCTGATTTCTATGTGTTTTGTCTTTGAGTGTAGCACTGGATTGTTTGCTATAGCGATGGCACTTGTGCTGTCGCAATAGATTGGAATTTTGGAGAGCTGAAGATCATAGTCTAGTAGTTGATTTCTCATCCACAAGACTTGAGAACAGCAGCTTCCAGCGGCTACATACTCAGCTTCAGCTGTGGAAGTGGACACCGAGTTTTGCTTCTTACTTGTCCAACTTACCAGCTTTCCACCCAGGAGCTGACATCCTCCTGTGGTGCTTTTCCTATCCATTTTGCAACCTGCAAAATCACTGTCTGAATAGGCGGTTAGATCGAATCCTGAATCTTTGGGATACCAAAGACCTAGATTCGCTGTACCCTTAAGATATCAAAAGATTCGCTTTACAGCTTTCATATGAGATATCTTAGGTTCAGCTTGATATCGTGCGCACAGACATGTTGCAAACATAATATCGGGTCGGCTAGCTGTAAGATACAGTAGTGAGCCGATCATCCCACGGTACAGCGTGACATTGACAGGAACACCCTTTGTGTCCTTATCAAGTATCAGCGGTGGTGCCATAGGGGTTTTCATAGCTGAACTTTCAGTTAAGTCGAATTTTTTCAGCATATCTTTAACATACTTTCCCTGATTTATAAAAGTTCCTTTTTCAGTTTGCTTAATCTGAAGACCAAGGAAATATGTTAGTTCACCCATCATACTCATTTTATACTCATCTTTCATTCTATCAGCGAAACGAGTACAAAGCTCAGGGTTAGTAGAACCAAATATAATGTCATCAACATATATTTGAACTAAAATGATATGACCTTTTATTTTTCTAAAAAACAAAGTTTTGTCAATCTTACCTCTCTCAAATTTTTCAAGGTGAAGATAAGTAGAAAGAGTGTCATACCATGCACGAGGAGCTTGCTTCAAGCCATAAAGTGCCTTATCCAGCTTATAAACATAACCTGGACGCTTAGGATCTGAGAATCCTGGAGGTTGTTCCACATAAACTTCTTCATTCAGCTTTCCATTTAGAAACGCTGACTTAACATCCATTTGATGTACAGTGAAGTTTTTGTGTACAGCATATGCTAAGAAAAGACGAATAGATTCAAGTCTTGCTACAGGAGCAAAGGTTTCGTCATAATCTATACCTTCCTCTTGTCTGTATCCCTGAGCAACAAGACGAGCTTTGTTGCGAGTTACAGTACCATGTTCGTCCAACTTGTTTCGATAGACCCACTTAGTGCCTATCACTGTTTTGTCAGTTGGTCTCCGAACAAGTTTCCAAACTTTGTTTCTTTCGAATTCAGTCAGCTCTTCTTGCATAGCGCTGACCCAGTTTGGATCTCTGAGGGCATCATCTATTTTCTTTGGTTCAGTTAGAGAAATAAAGTTAACAAATAAACAAATATTACCTGCACTTCTACGAGTCTGAATACCAGCGTTGGGATCACCAAGAATTTGATCGATTGGGTGATTTACAGTCCATCGCTGAGCCGGAGCATGCGTCGCTGACTCAGTCTGAACTGGAGAAACTGAAGATGAGGCTTCAGCTACTTCTGGATAATCAGCTAAGAGAGGAATGCTTGCATTTGTCACTTCATTCACTGATTGCTGAGAAATAGATGGAATTTCTGAGACATTTGGATCAACTGCGGGTATAGTATTTATAGGAACAGCTGAGACCCAAGATGTTTCAGCTTCACTATTCTGCATATTGGGAATGATAGTAGGACCATCATTTTCAGTTGTATGAGTATGAGTAGTGGGAACATCTTCTGAATCACCAAGATGAGATAACATCCATTGATTCAGTTCTTCTGTATCAGCGTTCGGTTTAGAGTTCGCTGAACGGGATTCGTCAAACGTGACGTGTATAGTTTCTTCTACAGTTTGTCTTCTTCGGTTGAAGACTCTGAAGGCTTTGGAAACTGAGGAGTATCCAAGAAAGATTCCATCATCAGCCTTAGGATCAAACTTTCCAAGGGCATCTCTGTTGTTCAGTATGAAACACTGACAACCAAAGATGTGAAGAAAGCTGATTGAAGGCTTTCTCCCATGAAAAAGTTCATAGGCTGTCTTTTTGAATCTTTTGACTATCAGCGACCTGTTTTGCGTAAAACAAGCCGTGTTGACAGCTTCTGCCCAAAACTGAGTAGGCAGGTGAGAATCGCTGAGCATTGAACGTGCAGCTTCAATAATTGTTCTATTTCTTCTTTCAGCGACTCCGTTTTGTTGTGGTGTTCTCACTGACGAAAAGTTATGAGAAATACCCTTGCTCTCAAGGAAGGAATCAAGAGAACTGTTTTTGAATTCAGTTCCATGATCACTCCTTATTGAGCGAACAGTCATATTGTTCAGAGTTTCCATCTTCCGAACAAAGGTGATGAGTTCTTCAGGGGTGTCACTCTTAGAACGGAGAAACATTACCCATGTATAACGAGAGAATTCATCAACTATGACCAGCGTATATTTCTTTCCAGCGATGGATTGTTTGTTAACGGGGCCAAACAAATCCATTTGGAGTAGTTGAAGAGGAGATGACACTGAGGAAACTTGCTTGGACTTAAAGCTTGCCTTGGTCTGCTTCCCTTTTTCACACGCTGAACATAAGGATTCTTTGGCGTATGAATGTTGAGGTAGACCAGTGACTAACTCTTTGGATGAAAGAGTATTCAGTGTCTTGAAGTTGAGATGTGAGAGTCTCTTGTGCCATAGCCAGTTGACATCAGAAGATGCCTTTGAGAAGAAACAGGAGTTCTCAGTGGTTGTTGAGTCCATGTTTATAACGTAAACATTTTCCAAACGATAACCGCTGAGAGCTAACTTCTCCTTTTTGTCAGAGACAAAGCAGGATTCCTTGGTGAAAATCACTTTGTTATCCATGTCGCAAAGCTGACTGATGCTCAGAAGATTATGCTTCAGCCCTTCAACATATGCGACTCTTCTGAAGGATGTTGTACCATTTGAAAGTACACCATACCCTCGGGTGTGTCCTTTTCCATTTCCACCGAAAGTTACAGAGGGACCCTTCTCTTCCTTGTATTCAGCGAGCAGGCTTTTCTTTCCAGTCATGTGTCTAGAGCATCCGCTATCGAGATACCAGATACCCTTCTTAATCTGCAATACAAAGGAAGATTAGTTTTGCTTGGGTACCCACTTCACCATGTATATGCGTTTGTCAGTGGAAGTGGTTGGAATGGGTTCAGCAGTCTTCGCAGCATTTGAAGATTCAGCTTTGTCTTTCTTCACTTTGGTCAATTTCTTGACCTCAGCGGTATGAGTCACCTTGACCTGACTTGCAACTGGTTTGGTCTTCTTTGGTGCTATGTTCACCTTAGCTATCTTATCAGCTTTGGTGGTTGTGGGACACTTACTTGCAATATGATCGGTAAGTCCACAGTGATAACATTTCCTATAACTAAAATTAGTTCTAGGACCACTTGTGTGCTGAGCTTTTAATTTGGAATTAGAAGTGCCAGCACCAAGTACACTATTGGTTTTTGAAATAGGACGAACATTCAGTTCTTCAGATTTCTTACCAAGGACATCTACTCTGAGTCTAGGAGTAGGTCGCTGAACTGATCCAGAGGTCTGATTTCTAGAACCAGATGAATGAATCACTAAGGCTTTGGAAGCATTCAGCTTAGGTACTAAAGTACCCTTCTGAGGATTTTGATAAATTACAATTCCTTTACCTTTATCTTTAGAGACAGAGGTAGGTTTTGAATAAACCATTTTCTCCTTACCTTTGGAGGAGGTAGGAGTTTCCTCAGGGATTGGTGTAATCGACGAGGAGTACTGAGATGAAGAAGTGTCAGCTACTGAGGATACGAACGTTCCAAATTTAAGCATTGAACGTTCAGTGGTTGGTATTGGAGTATCATATTTATAACCCAGACCACGTTTATCACTCAGAGGAATCTGAGCCTTAATTATCTCAGTGATCTTTGTTGAAGAATTACACCATCCTTCAACAGTAGCTTGTTCAGCTTTTAATGCAGCGATAGCTTCCGCTCGTTCAATTTTGACTAGTTGATTTAAATGGACTTGATCTTTAAAATCTTCTTCAAATTTAGAAAGCTTTTCTATTTGAAGGTGGCAATTTTTAAGCTTTTCAGCGAGATCAAGATTTTGGTTTTCAACCACAGCTTTGCCGTTCATGGCTTCGTATAAGCTTCTAGTCAGTAGTTCGATTTTACGGAGACTATCAGCTTCATCAATATTTACAATATTGGTAAAGAAGGAAGGTGATACCTGAATGGCAGATGTTGAAGTGGAGGGAATGTCTGAACTTTCTTCCTCTTCTTCAATCTTGGCCATGAGACATTGATTTGCTTCATCATCTTCAGAATCAGATGATGAGGCTTCTTCATCAGAAGCAGCCCAATCATAGTCAGCCATTAGGCCTTTTCCCTTCTTCTTAAAGCTTTTCAGCTTTGCATACTTCTCCTTCAGCTTTAAGTATTTGTCGTCTTTATTCCTTGGAACAAAGGATTTCTTTGTAAAGGCTGAAGGTCTCATGATTTTCTTTGACCTGCACTCGTTAGCGAAATGACCTGTCTTTTCGCAGTTAAAACAAGTAGCAGTAGCCTTATCAACAAAAGCTGATGACTTAGGCTTGTCAGCTATAGAAAGAGTTTTGTTCTTTCTAAACATTTTCTTCTTGGCGAATCTCCTGAACTTTTTAGTTAGGAGAGCCAAGGATTCATCATCTGAAGAATCAGAATCTGATGACCTTTCAGAGTTACTTTCTAACTCAGTGATAGTGACCACGGGTTGCTGAGTAGAAGGTTCCTCTGAGATTAAAGCAACAGGGGTGCTTTTGGAATCTTTTACAAGATTCTTCTTAAGATGGCTAGATTGCTCATGATTCAGCAATGTGCCATATAAGGTAGCGAGTGTCATTGATCTTAGATCTTTTGACAGCTTGAGACACATGGAATAATTGTCCCAGCTTTCAGGTAAACATTCTAAAAACTTTGTCAGAACTTCAAAGTTAGAATATTCCTTACCAACCGTTTTAAGATCTATAATTAAGCAGTTAAAACGTTGATGTACTTCAGAGAGAGTTTCATTCTTACCAGAGATGAAACTTTCGTATTGTCTTACCAGGTTGATCTTTCTTGAATCCTGGACTTCAGACGTTCCTTCATACTGAACACATATTGTGTCCCACATGGCCTTCGAGGATTTCAGGTTCATGACGGAATGGTAGACTTCGTCAGGAAGGGCCATGGATAGTATGGATCTGGCTTTTGTATCTATAGCCACTTTCTTCTTGTCTTCATCGGTCCAATGATGGATTTCCTTTGGAATCAGCCTTTCTGGAATAGCAGCTCTAGTTGCAGTGGCTGGAACGGCAGGATCAATCGTTACAGGGATGTGTGGACCGTTTTCAAGATAGTAAGGTATAGTAGGGTCTACACCTTCTAAGAAGAGTGTCATCCTATTTTTCCATAAGTTGAAGTTGTCTCTGGAAAATCTAGGGGGTTTTGCAAGAGAACCATTGTCGATATAGTGAGTGTTTGTGTTTGAGTTGGCCATTTTCAGATAATAGCAAGGAAGAGAAAATATCTTAGATTAGATCTTGTTTATGAGATTAAACAAATCTGCTCTGATACCACTTGTTGGTCCCGAAAGGCTTAAACAAGTTTGTAGAAGGGGGGGGGGGGGGGGGGGGGGGTTGAATACAAACACACTATTTTACTTTTCTAAATTGTTTATTGATAAATCATTAACAATTTACAGCTTGTTGCGGAAACAAGATTAAGGATAAACCTAAATCTAAACAAGTTGGAACACTAAGGTTTTCTTGCACTAAGAAAGATAAGGAGATTACTAATAAAATCCTATCTTGAGAGATTTGAACTTGTCCAGAGTTAGCAAGTTACTTCAAATGAAGTGAGTTCATCTCTTTATATTCTGCATGCATTTAATGCAATCCAGTATATACTTTACACGTGTCATTAGCGGATTGGTTGCATGTCATTGACCTTTGATGACAACCTTAGTAGCCGCATGAATGAACAGTGTAGTATCAGAGTGGTTGTACGATTTCAGATTTTCGGAGGTTCTTTTCTGACATTTCGTACGGTGGCGTGCAAGGGAGGTTAAGACAAAAGTACTTTGTACGGAGGACTTCATGATCAGCTTTCGTTGATTCAGCGATTATCATTTACTATTCAGCAGATGATAAAGTTCAGCGATAGCTGAAGTCTTGTACTTGATACTTCACGTTGAGTGGACAAATCTGAGTCTTCGCTGATCCGCATCAGTTCATTAGGAGACTTGTCGCTGGTTCTTGAGCTTGATCTTCGACTTCAGCGTAGAACCTTTGTTGACGTGAATCTTGTCTTCAGGGATCATAAGTAAACAACTAACTTATCAGCGATCACCATAAGGACTGAACAGACTCAGCGATATGGTGAACAGTGTTCGCTGAATGTTTAATCTAAAAGTGCGAGAGTTCCTATCAGCAGTACTGTAAGATCTTAGTACTTATCAGTGATAGTGAAACTCTGATACATATTGTTTACTTACAATTTTCACTAAGTATTTAAGATAGGGTCATTATCAAATCACTGAGGGTTTGGATCAACATGATCGCCCGTCACGACAAACACATGTAAAAATTATCGGTCGCCAATAAAAGCGACTCGCATATTGAAATCTCATCGCTAGTCATGGCATATGTATTCAATAAAGACGACTTGTACAATCACCAGTCATGGTAAGACGCATGTCAAAATGCAAAAGTCGCCACTAAAAGCGACTCACATTCTTAAATCTCAGAATCGCCAAGAAAGGCAAATTGCGAGATTAATCATACAAACACGGGTAAGGTAGAATTTTTACCGGCTTATAAAAATATTATACACAACGTAACTTTGGTCTCTAACGACCGTATCGGCTGTAAACGCAGATCATAGGTCTCTAGCGACCGTATCGGCTGTAAGCGCTAGATCTTAGGTCTCTAGCGACCGTATCGGCTGTAAGCGCCAGATCTTAGGTCTCTAACGACCGTATCGGCTCGGAACGCCAGATCAAAAGTCTATAATGACAGTATCGGCTCGGAACGCCAGATCATAGGTCTCTAACGACCGTATCGGCTGTAAACGCCAGATCATAGGTCTCTAACGACCATATCGGTTGTAAACGCCAGATCATAGGTCTCTAGCGACCGTATCGGCTGTAAGCGCTAGATCTTAGGTCTCTAACGACCGTATCGGCTGTAAGTGCCAGATCTTAGGTCTCTAACGACCGTATCGGCTCGGAACGCCAGATCAAAAGTCTATAACGACCGTATCGGCTCGGAACGCCAGATCATAGGTATATAACGACCATATCGGCTCTAAACGCCATATCAAAAATCTATAACGACCGTATCGGCTGTAAGCGCCAGATCTTAGGTCTCTAACGACCGTATCGGCTCAGAACGCCAGATCAAAAGTCTATAACGACAGTATCGGCTCGGAATGCCAAATCATAGGTCTATAACGACCATATCGGCTCTAGACGCCAGATCAAAAATCTATAACGACCGTATCGGCTCGGAACGCCAGAACATAAGTCTTTAACGATTGTATCACAAGATCCTTAAATTTTATCTTGGTTCGATCATCTTATGATCGCCGCCAAGCTTTATTTTGGACCAATCGTCTTACGATTGACTCCCGACCCATAAGTCTCATTTTGATAAAGATCGTCTTACGATCACCGTCGGTTCCTTACGTTTTAAGGTCGTCTTATGACCGTCAGATGAACACCACAAGTATCTTGCGCATTAAAGGTCATCATTCGATCGTCGCAACATACTTAAACACCATCGACTGGACTCACGATTTTAGCTAACCAAGTCGATTTTCTTAGCAAAAGTGACACGTCTCCGTATAAACACATTTTACTTTGGTACGAGATCTGAAATTCAAATGGCTTTGAAATTCAAATCTCGAGGGGCTAACTGTTTGGGTAAAAAATCACACCCTCGACCGACCGGGGGAAATCCTTCGACATGACCCATGGACTTCGATTACCCTAATGCCTACAAAAGTCATACCCCCGATCGATGAAGGTAATACCCATTATTTCCTTATCCCCGACATACGATAGTTGATTATTAAAAGACATCTTGCATCAATAGTCATTCAAGACAGTATCTTACATCTAATGATCGCACGTCACGTGTCGCACATCATGTGTCGCACGTCGCACATCGCTAGTCTTACGTCACTAGCCTTATGTCACTAGTCTTATGTCGACCGTTACGTATCGCCAGTTACGACTCGTTGGTCTTACATCGACAGTCTCCTTTCGTCGGTGTTATATCGCTCTGGTCCTACGACATCATCATCTTGGTCTTACGACCTAGTGGTCTTACGACATTTTTATCCTAGTCTCACGACATTTTTATAAGACCATTCCTATACTAAGATAAGGTCTTACAAGACATTTACAGTCATATACATGGTCTTGTATTTCGGTGACGGACGTATGCTCCGTAAGACCGACGTCCAGAACTTAAGACAGTCTTACGATTACACTAACTATCAATGGTCGACAGCCGTTTCTTTTGTTCATTAATGCAGGTCTACAAGCCATTATGGTACAACGGTCAATAACGGTCGAGCTCTTAATGACATCAAAGCGCATTTAATGTCGGCAGCGGATACAAGACCAACCATTAAAGCACATTAATGACCGGCGAAACCTATATAAAGGCATGCTCCAACCTCAAGCAAAAGGGGAATTCATCGAGCTATACAACTGCATTCACATTTTCTCTCTCGCCTTCAAGCACATGTCGCTAACGCAAGTACCGCACGACAACAGTTCACACCGCACGACAACAGTTCAAACCGCATGACAACAGTTCAAGTCGCACGACAACAGTTTGTTTCGCACGTTTAAACACACGACGCACACTTTTTACACCGGACTAAGTGTATTTTTACTTCATTTGTAACTTATTGTACACAAATCACCTGTAATACAAGAATTATCGCCCCTGATTGGCGCTATAGTGCATTGTCGACTCACACGGAGTCGACCGCGGTTTTTTCCCTCGTTTTGGGGTTTTCTGCGTCACCAAATCCCTTATCTCTTTTACTTTTTTCCTCGAAATTGTGTTATTTGTCTTGAGATACGTTTCTTTAGTTGTTAAATGTCCACATCGACCTTAAGTTGTACTTTGGTGCGATTTTTGGCATTAACACAGCTCATATCCAAGAAATTACACTTAAACCCTGCCTATTTCTTGGAGTAGAAGTAGAAATAGCAATTATACCTTGCCTATTCCTAATCTCCCAACAAAAGCGGAAATAGAAATTATACCTTGTCTATTTCTCATCTCCCAATAGAAAAACGGAAATAGCAATTATACCTTGCCTATTTCTCATTTTCACATCACAATACAAAAAGGGAATAACAATTATAACTTGTCTATTCCTCAATTCCAAATAGAAACGATGTTAGTCCCAGATGGCTTAAACGAGTATTGTAGAAGGGGGGGGGGGGGGTGAATCCAATACACAAAAATTCATTTAATTTAATTCTTTTATTGAAAAACTTCAACAAGAATTACACACAGAAAACTACAGGTTGTTGCGGAAAAGAACAGTTAAACTATTCTAAAATTCTTCAGAAAGCAAACTGAAAACAAAACAACTTTTAAAGCACAAAGTTTGAAAGCTATGAAGTTCACATGGGAGAGAGAGTAATCTTGCACTGAGAAATCCTTTTGGAACACGTAACCTTGCATGGGGAGCTCCTTCCACTTTATATAGTGCATGAAGCATTAAATGCTTAGGACACTTGTCATCTGGAGATTTGAGTGTAGGGGTTGACTCTGAAAAGTTGATATGTCCTTTTCCACCTTTTTGCTCAGTACCAGGAAGGATACCCATGCTTGATTGAGACAATATCTGGGATTGGATAAAACGACAAATAGTCACTTTTTCCTGACAATGGATATTGTCCCTTAATAAATGATCTTCTCATGTTGGCTTCCAAAGGAGAATCTCACCGATTTGCGCTGAGAGATTGGTGAGATGCAAGACCGAAAGTGAGGATGAGAGAGATCACTTTACCACCGATGTGTAGCCCTTATCGGTGGGCATGTAGACCGATTATGAGGGAGGATCGGTTGGAGTGTCCTCCGATTTTCAGAAGGAATTTCGGTAAACTATGACTTAGATGTTGTTGAGAAGAATGTCATTCACTTCCACAATGAGAACATCTTCAAGTTTGATTTCGGTTGATCTTCGACTTCACCGAACTTTTGTTGTCTTGTCTAAGTCATCATAAAGAACCAAAATAAAATATTCTAAGTAAGATTTTGAGGTTAAAATCAGTGGGTCAATTTCAAATATTTGGTGACCCAACAATCTCCCCCTATTTGAATTTGAGCTCCATACTTAGAAGATTTAAGAGTAACTGAATATAACATGCATTTTGACCCGTTTTACTCTTTTTGGGTCTTTTCACATAGACCATTCTTTTTGATCTATTTTTCTTTTATGAATTTGTTAAGTATATCCAACATTTACAGGGGAAGAGAAAAAAATTTATGTGCAACAATAAAATGAAATTCAAATAGATTTTAAGATAAGAAGGAAAAATACTTGTATTCATTATAACGACTGATACATCAAAAGATAGAAAAGATACAAGTACTTGAAATGACCAACACCCATTTTACTTCCTTGGTTGATGACGGCGTTTGATTTCGGTGGCGATGTCCTTGTAGTATGGCTGTACTTCAGCAATGTAAGGCATGAGATTGAAAATGCCATCCAAGAAGAATATATCGGCAAGATGGATCTGTGAGAACCTGAAGAAACGTCGGTGGCCGAGGGCATCGTTGAAGAACAAACCTGGAACTGGTGAGAGACATAGTGTGGTGGAAGGGTAAGTTATCGAGGTTGGGATGGACAAATCAAGGTTGTCAACATATGGAGTCCTTCCTTTGGCAGCCATTTATTTGAAGACATTATCCTTCACCGATTTCGTCTTTGTGGCAGGAAGTCTTACACATCTTCTTTCAGAGTTTGGACACGGTCACGTTCCTTAGAGGAAAGAACAATGTTGTGCCTTTTCTCGATCTCCTTCATTCTATCCATCAACCCACGGATATAGCTGATGAATATGTTCTTCTTCGGATTTGCACATTTGACCAAGAGCTTTGAAAGTTCAAGCCACTCGGAGATGCCGAATTGCTTGAGATGATAATCTTTGATGTTTCTGGAAGATCCATCCTCTCTTTCTATAATGAGCCCTACATCGGAGGGATTAACTCAAGAAGTTGCAATTTTGACACAGGAGATCGGTGACCTGCTAGTTCGGTAGTGCATGGCTTTCTTGTACCAACTTACTTCTTATTCCCTGTCTTCTTCAGCTTTCTTCACCGATTCTTCTAAGGAACCCAACTCAGACTTTTGGGCTTCAATGGGATCAGAGGTTTTTGTTGGGTCACCAAAGATTTGAAATTGACCAACTTAGATTATTTTACTTTGGTTCTTTATGATGACTTAGACAAGACAACAAAAGTTCGGTGAAGTCGAAGATCAACCGAAATTAAGTTTGAAGATGCTCTCATTGTGGAAGTGAAAGTCACTCTTCTCAACAGAAATCTAGAGTCATAGTCCACCGACCTTTCTTATGAAAATCGGTGGACATAACCACCGATCCTCTCTCATGATCGGTCAGAAGACCCCACCGATAAAAGCCTCAAATCGGTGGGAACATGGTCCTCATCATACTCAGTTTTTATCAATGAATCTCACCAACCTCAAGTCCAAATCGGTGGAATGTTTCTTGGAAGACAAAATAAGAAGATCATTTATTATGGGACAATATCCATTGTCAGGTAAAAGTGACTATTTGTCGTTTTATCCATCCTCAGATATTGTCTCAATCAAGCATGGGTATTCTTCCTGGTACTAAGGAAAAAGGTGAAAAGGACACATCAACTTGTCAGAGTCAACCCCTACTCTCAAATCTCCAGATGACAAGTGTCGTAAGCATTTAATGCTTCATGCACTATATAAAGAGGAAGGAGCTCCCCATCCAAGGTTACGCGTTCCTAAGGATATCTCAGTGCAAGATTACTCTCCCTTTCTTGTGAACTTCATAACTTTCAAACTTAGTGCTTTAAAAGTTGTTTTGTTTTCAGTTTGCTTTGTGAAGATTGTTAGAATGGTTTAATTGTTCTTTTCCGCAACAATCTGTAGTTTTCTATGTGTATTTTTTGTTGAAGTTTTTCAATAAAAGAATTAAATTAAGTGAATTTTTGTGTACTGTATTGAACCCCCCCTTCTACAATACTTGTTTAAGCCATCTGGGACTAACATGTGGTATTAGAGCAGAAAGTTTAATCTCAATAAATTTGATCTGCGATGGCTGCCTCTTCTTCAAACAATGATGTTCCCTCTCAAAATAACTTTTCTGAAAATGGCTCCATTGCCAAACCTCCCAAGTTTAACACTAACAATTTCTCTTTTGTGGAAAATCCGGATGATGTTGTTCATGGAAGGAGTGGATAGTAGATATCCAACCATTCTCCGTAAGGGACCCATCGTCCCTAGAGTCTGGACTCGCTATGAAACAAAGAAATATGGTAAGGAAGTTGTTGACAAAGATGATTCTGATGATTCCTCTAATGAAGAAAAATCTGCTGCTACTGGTCGTTACATTACTAAAAACCCTAAGAAATACACCGATGAAGAAAAATGACTTATATCTCTTGATTCTAAGGTTAGAGCAATCATTGCACTTTCTCTTCCAGATGAGGTCTACCATTCTTTAGTTAATTTTGCTACAGCTAAAGAAATGTGGACCACTCTATGTGTTCTGTACGAAGGTACAGAGGAAGTTAAGAAAAGCAAGAAAATTGCTCTCATCAGGAAATATGACATCTTTACTCATGAGAAAGGAGAATCTCTCTCTATTTACTACAATTGTTTTAACAGTCTCTTAAATGATTTAAAGCTGTTAGGCAGAGTATATGAAAATGAGGAAGTCCTATGCAAATTCTTGGACCGTCTTCCGGACTTTTGGGAAAACATCTGTACTTGCATCAAGACAACCAAGGATCTTGAATACATGTCTCTTACTGTCCTTTATGGAACTCTCTTCAATTATGCACAAACTAAAATCCAAAGGAAGTCTATCATCAAAGACATAAAAGGCTCTTCTATAGCCCTTGTAAGTGATACTTCCAAGAAAACCCAGTATGTTCCCCGCATCACCTACCCTTCATCAGATTCTGATAATGACAGTCAAAACGAGTCAACTCACCAAACGGAGGCATATCTAAGTGATGTTGACGATGAAGGTGAGGAAACTTCTGTTGAACAGATAACAGATGAAATGGCAATGGTAGCAGGGTTCAAGAACAAACCTCGTTTTTCTGGCAAATCTAGATCCTTCAGAAAACCCTCTTCTTTCACAAAAAGCTCCTCGACTGACAAGTCAAATGAGGAATGCTTCAACTGTGGTAAGGAAGGTCACTTCGCTTCTGAATGCAGGAGCAAACGTGTTGAAAGGACTAGGACTACTTCCTCTGACATATTTTCTTCTAGATATGAGAAATCCAAGAACAACACCTCAAAGCCAACCTTTCCTAGAAAAGGTGCTCAACCTTCCTCTCAGGAACACCAAGAACGTGCTGAGAAATACAAAGCCAAATGTAAAAGAGAGAAGGAAAGGAATGAGGGACTCCTTAGGAAAGGAAAATGACTCTTGGCTGAAACCCATGACTGGGCTGATGAGCCTACCTCTGAGAGCGACAAGGACTTTCCCAACATGTGTTTTATGGCAAAGATCGATGACGTGGAAAGTTCTGACAAAGTGATCCCCTCAACTGCACTGATAGCAACTGGATGCTCATCATCATTACTTCAGGTACATCCCTTCAACTCTATATCCGAGTCTAAAAAAATTGATGCTTATGACTCTTTGACTATTGACTTCAATAATGCCAAAACTGCTAAGAAAAAGAAATCTGCTCAAGTTAGATCTCTCACGTCCCAACTTGAAATCTGTCTTTCCCAACTTGATCAGTTTGACAAAATCAAAGACGAATTAGAGGACCTAAAGACCATAAACCACATGTTTGCAAAGGAAAAGAATAAGCTCTTTAAAAGACTGAAAAGGGAACAAGAAACTGTTAGAAAATGGACTAGTTCTTTCAAGAACCTTGAGAAAATCTTTCAAGACCAAATCCCTTGTGATGACAAGACTGGACTAGGTTTCGGGAAAATGGAAGTCGACCTCCCCTCACAAGATCTTGCATCTACCTCCTATGTCTCTACTAACATCTGTGAGTCCTCGGAGTCTAGCTCCATTGGGTCTGTGTCTATGACCTCTGCTGATCTGTCCGAAGCCTTAAAATAATGATTTTCAAGACACCTGTGATATTCCAAACCTATTCATGATCTTTTAAAGACTTTAAAACTTGATGAAGTTTCCTCTTCTGATCTGGAGGACTCAAAGATTTTCAAAAATAATGTTACTACAAACTTGTCTTTGAAAAGAAAATCCTCAGCTCTTTCAAAAGGTCATCATAAAAATTTTACTATCAACCCCACTCCTAGATTTGCTTCTACTACTTATGGCAATGTGATCTTAAGTTTTTCTCCTCTCATTTCTACCTTTGGTCCAAAAGCTATTCAAATTGATGTTAAAGGAAAAGGCAAAGAAAAGATTCAAAAGTCCAAAAAGGTGTTCATTTATAGAAAATGTTATAACTGTGGAGACACCTTCCATCTTGCCAAAGATTGTCCCAAGGCTAAGGACTCTTCCACCTCTAACTCAAAAGGACCCACCACCAAATGGGTACCAAGAAACTGATCTGTCTGTGACTGCAGGTTCATGAGCACCAACAAATTTGGTATTTGGATAGTGGGTGCTCACGTCATATGACTGGAAACAAATCTCTTCTTGTAAACTATGTGTCTGAAAAGGGTTCGTCTGTAACTTTTGGGGACAACTCTAGAGGCTATACAAAAGGCTATCGGACTCTCACCAATGGATCTGTCACATTCAACAAACTAGCACTTGTTGAAGGGCTCATGCACAATCTTCTGAGCATAAGTCAGCTGTGTGATCTGTACAATTGTTGATAAGGATATGAAGGTAGTTCTTTCCAGAAAAACGAGGGAAAATGTCTACGTGGTAGATATGGGACAAAGCAATGGCTCCTCAAGTATATGCTTTGTGTCGGATGCCACAACCAAAGGGAATTGGCTGTGGCATAAACGTCTGTCTCATCTGAACTTCAAAACTCTTTACATCATCTCCAACAAAGAACTGGTGATCGGCATGCCAAAGCTAAACTTTGTAAAAGAAAAGCTATGTGAAGCATGTGAAATAGGGAAACTCACTAAAACCTCCTTCAAGACAAAGCAGTGTTCCTCCATCACTCTTCCTCTTCAGATGCTACACATGGATCTATGTGGACCACTCAACACTCCTAGCCTAGGTGGCAAAAGGTACATTCTTGTAATTGTTGATGAATTCACCAGATATACTTGGGTTTATTTTCTCAAGTACAAAAGTGATGCACCTGAAGAAATCATTAACTTTGTCAAAAAGAATGAAGTTCTGAACGGTCAGCTTGTACAGTCTGTAAGAAGTGACAACGACACTGAATTCAAAAATAGTGCCTTGGAAGATTTCTTCAGTGACAAGGGAATATCTCAAAACTTCTCAGTTGTCAGAACTCCACAACAGAATGGAGTGGTTGAAAGAAAGAATCGGACTCTGTATGAAGCTGCTAGATCTATGCTAGTGAATCAAATCCTCCCACCTATTTTTGGGCTGAAGTTGTTAATACTGCTTGTTTTACCCAAAACAGATCGGTGATCTCTAAAAGACATGGGAAAACCCCTTATGAAGTATTCCATGGCAGAAAACCAAATATAGGATTTCTTCATGTTTGTGGTTGTGTGTGTTTTATTCTCAATGATCGTGACAACCTTGGGAAATTTGATCCTAAGGCTGATGAAGGCATTTTTGCGGGATACTCTCTATCCTCAAAAGCATATCGTGTGTACAACCTTAGAAGAAAATGCATTGATGAGTCCATTCATGTCAAATTTGATGACCTCAGATCATCATCTCTTTCAAATGATGATGATGAGTTACATAGATGGATCTCATCATGTATTGGTGATGCCCCTGCAACCAATCCCACCGATTCCTGATCTATCCCTTTCACCCATTCTGATCCTCAAACTTCTCTCCAACAAGTTGGGTCACCTTCCACCTCACAAACTCCACCTTCCATCGAAATTGACCCAAATATTGCCTCCACCGATCTCTCAGATCCTACTCCAATCATTCCAGATCATCCATCTCCTCTCACACAAACTCTTCCACCTCCCTTACCTCCCGCTACCAAATGGACCAAAGATCATCCCATTGATCAAATCATCGGTGATCAACAAGCTGGGGTCCAAACTAGAATAGGCATTGGAAATATTTGTCTCTATGTGAATTTTCTATCTCTCATTGAGCCAAAGAAAATTGAGGAAACATTAGCAGATCCATGCTGGATCACTGCCATGCAAGAGGAACTTTCTCAATTCGAAAGAAACAAGGTCTAGAGATTGGTTCCCAGACCTCCAAAGAAAATAATCATTGGAACCAAGTGGGACTTCCGGAACAAAATGGATGAAGATGGCACAATCGTAAAAAACAAGGCCAGACTGGTTGCTCAAGGATACAGATAGGAAGAAGGAATTGACTATGATGAAACATTTGCTCCTGTTGCTAGACTTGAATCCATAAGGATCTTTCTGGCTCATGCTGCTTACCAAAACTTCAGAGTCTTCCAGATGGATGTTAAAAGTGCATTCCTTAATGGTGAACTGGTTGAGGAAGTCTATGTGAAACAACCACCTGGATTTGAAGACCCCACACATCCTGACTATGTGTACTGTTTGGACAAGGCTCTCTATGGTCTCAAACAGGCTCCTCGTGCCTGGTATGACACACTTGCAGATTTCCTTCTAAAGAATGGGTATTCCAGAGGTAAAATTGACAACACCTTATTCATCAAGAAGACCTCAAGTAATCTCATACTCGTTCAAATCTATGTGGATGACATCATCTTTGGTGCCACTAATGAATCACTTTGTGATGAGTTTGCTTCTCTCATGATGAGCTAATATGAGATGAGCATGATGGGAGAGCTCACATTTTTCTTAGGCCTTCAGGTCAAACAAACTTCAGAAGGGATTTTATTAATCAAAGCAAATATATTCGTGACCTTCTAAAGAAATTCAGTCTTGAAAATTGATCTCCTATGAAAACTCTTATGGCACCACCCTTGAAATGTCATGCTAATCCAGATGGTAAATCTGTTGATGTAACGAATTATTGAGGTATGATCGAATCCCTTCTTTATTTAACTGCTAGCAGACCCAATATTTTGTTTGCTACCTGTCTATATGCCCGTTATCAGGCCAATCCAAAAGAATCTCATTTGGCTGCTGTAAAACGGATTTTCCGGTATCTAAAAGGTACCTTGCATCTTGTTCTTTGGTATCCCAAAGACTCAGGTTTTGAACTAATTGGGTATTTAGATTCTGACTATGCAGGTTCCAAAGTTGATAGGAAGAGTACCACAGGTAGCTGCCAACTTCTTGGTGGAAAATTGGTCAGTTGGTCCAGCAAGAAACAAAACTCAGTTTCAACCTCAACTGCGGAAGCTAAATATGTTGCTGCTGGAAGTTGATGTGTCCAAATCCTGTGGATGAAGAATCAACTGAGGGACTATAATCAAGTCTACTCTCAAGTCCAATTTTATGTGACAACTCCAGTGCAATAGCTATTGCAAACAATCCTGTTCTACATTCAAGATCAAAACACAAAGATTTAAGATATCACTTCATCAGGGACCACATTTCCAAAGGTGACATTGAGCTGCATTTCATTCCAACTGATCTTCAGCTTGCCGAATTGTTCACCAAGCCCCTTGATGAAGCCAGGTTTAATTTTCTGATAAGAGAACTTGGAATGTTGTATTTAGATAGTAAAAAAAATGATTATTTTTGTTGTCATTTTATTTTTCATCGGTGGTATGTCCCACTGATACATCGGTGGTATGCTCTCACCGATCCCCATTTTGTTTAAATCATACACCGACATCCTTGACCATATTCACATCCCATCCATCGGTGACTCTCAGCCACCGACATACCCAACCTCACACAACATACCCACCGACGTATATCGATGAGATCCACGATTCTTTACTCTAATCACTCACCGATCTCTCTCATTGCCTCTCACCGATTCTATCGGTGCATCTCTTCTCACCGAGACCTTTCCATTTGGTAGACTTTCCTTGCCAAAACCCCATCGGTGGTTCTCCAACTCACCGACGTCCTCTATCGGTGAAACCCTAACCCACCGACACTCAAATCGTTCATCGGTGAGCTCTCAAATCTCACCGACACTTCACTTTCACTGACACTACTTTTTACCGATCCCCTTTTTCCACCGACAGGTCCCAATCGGTGAGCCCTCACCACCGATACATCCACCGATACTTTTGTCATCCTTATCCTACACGCTTTCCTATGCTTGCATCATCCTAAACCCTAGGTGTCAGGTACACTTTGACTCTTCCCATTCTCATGAAACCTAATTTCGGCCACTCCTTTTCTCCTATAATCATTACTCCTTTTAAACTTGATTTAATATTGGTTTAAATCTAGACACTGTTTCATTTCCTTACATAACCGTTACCGCCTAAAATTTGAATTTCACAACCTCTCAACTTTCCACTATATCTATCCTATAAATACCTCATCTCCTTCTTCATTCTTCTTTTTCACAACCTGCAACTACCCACAATCGACTTCTCTCTCTTTCTCAAGAACAAACCTGCAACTTCCATCATCAATGGCATCCTCAACCTCTTCTAAGGCAACCAAAACCACCAAGATCGTCAAGGAAACACCCACATGTTTCGAAGACCTCAAGTTCAATCCTTGAAACCACGTGGCAAGATTTGAATCCGATCCTGCCCATCTCGAGTTCACCATGATAACCAAGTTCTTGACCCACCCTCCTCTTCTCCATGCCTTCACTTGCAACCCAAAGATGAGCAAGTTTCTCATTGGTAAGTTCTGGCTTACCTGTGTCTACGACCCATCAAATGACTCTATTAATGCCTCCATTCTCACTGATGAAGAAGATGGTGACCATGATCTCACATTTGGCATGGATCATGTTCGCAATGCTCTAAATATCACTACATTCCCGGAGTATGAAGATATGCATGTTGAATATGCACATGCAGAGGTGGTAAGTACCCTTGGTTACATTCATCAAACTTCTGACAAACCTACCAAATCTACGAAAGGACCAGGTACCCTTGTAAGAAACAAAATGGGATGTATATGGAACTTCTTCCTTACCCACATAATCTACTGTCTTTCTAGGAAGACAAGTGGCCATGATTAATCCCCTTCCTACATTACCTTTCTTGCACATGCCCTCATTTTTCAAAGAAAAATCGACTTTGCCCAATACTTCTTTACCGAACTGACCGAGGTGATAAAACAACCAAAAAGGTGTCATGTGGCCTACCCAAGATTCATATCCATGATTGTTCAGCACAAGATGGGTGCTGCTTTGGACGCTGATAGGAAATCAAAATCTCCCAAGTTTGTGTATGACTGGTCAGCTCCCGTTGTTGGCCAAAAAGCCCTCGACGTGCCACCTATTGCTACTGATTTTCCGCTACGACCAGGTATGTCTACTCTTGCTCACTCTCCCGAACTACACTGGGGGGACACCGAAATCTCCGAGTTCATACACCCGACGGTTTCGAAAGACACTCCAGCCGTGGTGGCCCCTACTCCCCCTTCCCGAGTTAAGTCGGGTGGCGCCAAGAAAAAATCCTCAAGGGCCACCGACACCTTCGTGTCCGCTTCCGAGACCCCGCCTTCGAAGTCACCTTCGGAGGCTACCCAGGTGCCAACCCTTTCTCACAAGCAGAGGCACTCCAAATCCCCTCCGAGATCTCCTCTAAAGATGTCTCGGATACCTTCGGCCAAGCCTTATAAGCCAGGTGCCGATTCTCAAAAATTGGTAACTGTTGAAGTTGTCCCATCCGGGCCAAGGGAATATGTCATACACAAAACCGACTCCTCCATCGCCTCTCAAAAGGCTTCGGTTGTATCATTAGAGCACCCTCATCTTACCTCATCACCTACTTCCTTGGGTGGTGCAGATGACTTCGGGATCTCTCCCCTCGAAGGCACCGACTTTGCACTTCACAGCCTTACACCCGACCACTTTGTGGTTGATAATGCACAACCCAGTGAAGGTTCGGCCAGGCCAGCGATCGTTCCGGAGGGCTTGGACTTTCTAGAATTTCTATTACAGGACACGCGTTCGCCTCACCATGCCACCACCGACATCACTACCGACACCATCCCCACCGACACAGCCACCACCGAAACGCCAAAACATACCACCTCACCGACACCATCCCCATCGAAGCGACCATAACCTTCACCGAAACGATCCCCACCGATGTGGGCATCCCCCTCACTGTAACGATCTCCACCGAAGCAACAATCACCCTCACCGATGTCTCAATCAGACTCCCAAACCAGTTCATCTTTAGAGGGTAATTCATCACCTTCCCCATCACCCACAAGAGTTTTATTCCCTGATCTCTTATCTGATCAACCATCCTCCACCACCATTCCCGAAGAAAGGTCACTTCCTCATACCCCACTAACTCCAAATGCTCCCCACTTCCAACTTCCCCCTATTGATGCTTCCACTAATACAGATGTCCGTCTCCCGAGTGATCTTATTATTGACGTTCAGGAAGGTGCCCGCCAGTGTCGGATGGTGGGTACTCAGTTTGAGGCATTCAAACAAGCCTCCATGACAATGATTGCTCAAACAAATGAAAGAGTCCGGTTCTTAGAGGATCAGAATCGACAATTGTTTGAAGCTTCTCTCTAGGCTATTATCCGACCTCTCACTGATTCGATAGCTACTGTTGGCCGAATGTTGGAGGAGTTGAACACCTCCAACTCCCAGATGGCTATTTCTTTGGGCGCCTTCAAGGCTTTATCTGATGCTAAAGATGCCAAAATCAAAAGACTTCGTGACAGGGATACCCAAAAGCAATCTTTTCACCCCTCTATCATGGACTCTCTCAAATCCCTTCATATAAAGGTCTATTTCCTCAATGACAATATTGATTAGGATCTTGACCTTGGGGATTTTTCATTCGACAATGTTGACCGGGTTCGCTTTCAGCAGATTCATCAGAAGGTGGATGGTATTTTTAGTCACTTGGGTGTTTCTATTCCGACTGCTGCTGAGGGGGATAAAGGCCCAATAAAGGCTCCCGAAGGCCTTCTGTTAGGCATGTCGGCAGCAACAGACCTCCATCAGATCCAACCAAAACTTCGTCTATCCGCTTTACTACAAGATCCAAAACCACCACCGACATAATCGTTGAACCTTCTAAGTTTGTGGGCACGATCAAACCATCGATTGACAACATTCCACCGATGCATACTTCACTAAAATCGGTGGGCACCCCATCACCTTCGGCAACCACTCCATCAATGGCCATCCAGATCCCATCGGCAGCTATTCCATTGGCGGCCACCACGATACCTTCGGCAGAAAATACTTCGGCATAAATTATTGTGACCAAAAAATCGGTGGGCACTTCTACTATTAACCCATCGGTGGAGGGAACCGGCGGATCAGTTGAGGGGTAGAAAACTGGTCCGGCCGATGGCCCAAAAGATAAAGGCAAGAAAATTCTATCAGCTGAAGACGAAGCGAAAGAAGAGAAGAAGAAAAAGGAGATAGAAAAGTATGGGCCTCGTCCTTCAGATGCACAATCTTTGAGAATTAAACCTCCTACCCAAGGATTTGTCTCCCCAAGAAATTGAGGAAGCTCGTCTGGCTCAAAAGGATTTAGATGATTCCAAAGCCTTATCTCTCAAAGTTGCAAAAGAAGAAGCTACCAAGGCCATGACCTCCGACCCTATTAAAGCTTAAAAGGTTGAATTAGGCTATCTTGAAGAATCGGTAAGAAAGGCCGCTGAAGACAAGGAAGAAGAAATAAATTGGTACAAGAAAGTCATGCACTACCGAACCAACAGGTCACCCATCTCTTGTGTCAAAATTGCAACCTCCAAAATCACTCCCTCTGATATTCGGCTCATCATTGAAAGGGAGGATGGGTGTTCCAGGAACATTAGAGATTATCATCTCAAGTAGTTTGGGCTCTCAGAATGGATGGAACTTTCAAAGCTTTTGGTAAAATGTGTCAATCCAAAGAAGGACATATTTATAAGACAAATCGGTGGGTTGATGGACAAAATGAAAGAGATTAAGCAAAAGTACAACATTGTTATTTCTTCTGAGGAACGTGTCCGAGTTCAAACCTTGAAAGAAGATGTCAGACTTCCGGTCACAAAAACAAAAATCGTGAAAGACACCATCTTCAAAGACATGGCTGCCAAAGGAAGAATTCCCTATGTGGACAATCTTGACTTGTGTTAGAGCATTATTGTATTCAAGATTTACTGTAAAGTCAATGTACTGTATGAGTCTATACAGTATTGTGAATGCCTTTAAACCTTGTATGTCATGGGTATAAATAGGCTTGTCTAGACCATTTGTTAGAAACACTTAAAAAGCTTTTGTAATCATTTAGAAACCTTTTGTAATCCTTTGAGCTCAATACATGGATGACATATTTGCTCTCTAGATTCTCTCTCACTACATTCATATCTTATTGCTAGAGATTTGGGATTTCACAATTGGTATCAGAGCTAAACAGAAGATTCAAGCAGATCGAAGACCAAATTGAAGATTTTTTACACTAAAGCTGAAGAATTCGGATTGGGTGTTCATCACTATTCATCACTGTTCATCAAGAATTCTAACTCTTCTTCATTTACTATTCATCCAGATTTCATCTTTCGTTTAATTTTTGATCTTTTGGATTGATTCTTGACATCATTGCACTCGGATTTGATTCCTGAACATCTTTAATTCTTGGATCAACACCAAAATCTGCACAGAATTTGCAGATCTGATCATTTTATATCATTTTTGTTCGAAAACTTTTTCTACTATTTTTGGATCAAAATTCGATTAAATTGATCGAATTAGGATTTGTGATTAACTAATAAAGTGTGTGGAATCAAATTTCGAACAAATCTGTGCAAATTTCATAACAATTGATCAAGAATTGAAAAAGTTATGGCTGATTTAGTGATTTTCGTGTTCGAAGTGCAGAATTCGGATCATTCTTGGTGAATTCGGATCATTCTTGGTGAATTCGGATCATTCAAAGAAGAATTCGGAGTGTTCTTGATTTTTTTTAAGTGTTGAATTCGAACCCTTAAGCATCCGAATTCATAGAATTCGAACCCTTAAGCATCCGAATTCATAGAATTCGAACCCTTAAGCATCCGAATTCATTGAATTCGAACCCTTAAGCATCCGAATTCATTGAATTCAAACCAAGTTAAGTCCGAATTGAGTGAATTCGCACCCAACATGATCCAAATTGAGTGAACTCGCACCCAGCATGATCCGAATTGAGTGAATTCGCACCCTACTTAATCCGAATTGAGTGAATTCGCACTCAACATGATCCGAATTGAGTGAATTCGCACTCAACATGATCCGAATTGAGTGAATTCGCACCCTACTTAATCCGGATTCATTGGTTTCGGATGCTTCATGGTCCGAATTCTGATGGTTTCGGATCCAAGAAATTTATTGAAAAATATTTCTCATTAAAAAAATTTATTGAATTTTATTGAAAAATATTTCTCCTACTTAGCGGAACCCCCGTGCTAAGTCTCAGGAGGGGGACATTGTTCATGAAAGTTAGCATAAGGCGTGTGTGACATCATTCTTATATTCAGTGTGCCACATACATTTAGCAACTGTCAAAGTTTAAAAGAGCTCAAGTCTTTCAAGATATTCAGAAGTTGATTGTTGGAGTTTAGTCTTTGATTGGATTGGAAGAGACGCTTGAATATTTGCAATCATTATTCTGAAGTTTTGTTGACGATGCTAGACCGTTGAATGCTCTTAATCATTCTTCTGACCTGATCAATCAGAATTGTGAGTGCTTGCAATCATTGTTCTGGTGCTTTGGTTGTGATTCAGACTTTTGAGTGCTTATAATCATCCAGCTATTTCTTGAAGATTGAAGTTCTGGATTCTCTTCATTCAGTGGCTTGAAATATTTTGAAGACGAGTATTTCTCCACAGTTGCTGAACAATGTTATTTGCTTGGGTCGTCTCATCCCTACCTAGTAGTGCGTGCTTATTACCGTTCCTCCTTCAAGCAAGACGGATTCTTTGTTTTTCACTAAATGCATACACTTTGAAGATGATTTTAGTGCATTTAGTCGAGGCTAAGAGCAACATTCAAGGGGGAGCCAAGCCTACATTTGAAGAATGCACCGCTAAAGTTTTTACAAGGAAATCAAGGGGAGAGGAGCTAATGATTTGAAGATGATTTGCTTTCCAAAACTTTAGGGGGAGAATGTTAGGACACTGAAGTTGTCCTTTATAATAGAAAGTTTTGTAAAGCAATAGCTGTGTTAAAGGGCTTATGCTTAATTGTTGTAGCAAGTGATGAAGACTATAAATAGGTCTTTACTTGTAGTTTGTAAGTAGTGAATTCATTAATACAAGATGTAGATCTCTAATCACTTTGTGTTCTCTCTAGGTTAGATTTCCTTTTCAATAAAGTTCTTCATCATCTTGTTACACAATACTTGGATTGTATGAAGATCATGGACCTAACAACTTGTCCATCCCAACCTCCATCACTTACCCTTCTACCACACTATGTCTCTCACCCACTCCAGGCTTATTTTTCGATGATGCTCTTGGCCACCGACGGTTCTTCAGGTTCTCTCAGATTCACATCGCCGACATTTTCTTCTTGGATGGTATTTGCAACCTCATGCCTTACATTCCTGAAGCACAGTCCTACTACCAGAACATCGCCACCGAAATCAAACGCCGACATCAACCAAGAAAGTAATATGGGTATTGGTCACTTTTAGTACTTGTAACTTCATTATATTTTGATGTATCAGTTATTAATGAATACAAGTACTTTTCTTTCTTAACTTAGAATCTATTTGAATTTCATTCTATTGTTGGACATATTTCTTTACTTATAAATATTGGATATACTTAACAAATCCATAAAAGAAAAATAGACCAAAAAGAACAAAAAGAATGGTCTATGTGAAAAGAACCTAAAAAGAGTAAAAAGGGTCAAATTGCATGTTATATTCTGTTACTCTCAAATTTTCTAAGTATGGAGCTCAAATTCAAATATGGGGAGATTGTTGGGTCACCAAAGATTTGAAATTGACCCACCGATTTTTCTCCTAAAATCTTACTTAGAATATTTTACTTTGGTTCTTTATGATGACTTAGACAAGACAACAAAAGTTTGGTGAAGTCGAAGATCAACCGAAATTAAGTTTGAAGATGCTCTCATTGTGGAAGTGAAAGTCACTCTTCTTAACAGAAATCTAGAGTCATAGTCCACCGACCTTTCTTATGAAAATCGGTGGACATAACCACCGATCCTATCTCATGATCGGTCAAAAGATCCCACCGATAAGAGCCTCAAATCGGTGGGAACATGGTCCTCATCATACTCAGTTTTTATCAAGGAATCTCACCAACCTCAAGTCCAAATCGGTGGAATGTTTCTTGGAAGACAAAATGAGAAGATCATTTATTATTGGACAATATCCATTGTCAGGTAAAAGTGACTATTTGTCGTTTTATCCATTCTCATATATTTTCTCAATCAAGCATGGGTATTCTTCCTGGTACTAAGGAAAAAGGTGAAAAGGAAACATCAACTTTTCAGAGTCAACCCCTACTCTCATATCTCTAGATGACAAGTGTCCTACGCATTTAATGCTTCATGCACTACATAAAGAGGAAGGAGCTCCCCATGCAAGGTTACGCGTTCCTAAGGATTTCTCAGTGCAAGATTACTCTCTCTTTCTTGTGAACTTTATAGCTTTCAAACTTAGTGCTTTAAAAGTTGTTTTGTTTTCAGTTTGCTTTGGGAAGATTGTTAGAATAGTTTAACTGTTCTTTTCCCCAACAATCAGTAGTTTTCTATGTGTAATTCTTGTTGAAGTTTTACAATAAAATAATTAAATTAAGTGAATTTTTGTGTATTGTATTCAACCCCCCCTTCTACAATACTTGTTTTAGCCATCTGGGACTAACAGTTTTGGCTTTGGCAGCTTCTTCTTTTGCAACTTTAAGAGATAAGGCTTTGTCATCATCCAAATCCTTTTAAGCAAGACGAGCCTCCTCAATTCCTTGGGGAGAAAGACCCAGATCAGAGACAACTGCTTGGGAAGGAGGTTTAAGTCTTATCGATTGTGCATCAGATGGTCGAGCCCCATTCTTAGCTAATTCTTTCTTCTTCATTTCTTCTTCCAAGGCCTCTTCTTCAGCATAAAAAATACCCTTGCCTTTGTCTTTTGAGCCATCGGCCGGATCAGTTTTCTCCCCCTGAACTGATCCGCCGGTTCCCTCCACCGATGGGATTATAGAGGGTATGGCCACCGATTTTTCGGTGGTGAGAGCATGGGGTGGGAGTGGCCACCGATTTTGGAGAGGTAGCTACCGATGTTTGAATTTGATCAGGAGTAGCCACCGATTTTGATGGCTCAACAGGCAACTCGGTGGCTTTGGGCTTTGTGGAGAATCGGATGGATGTAGCATCGGGGTCGGTCGGAGATCTGTTGCTACCAATGTGTCGAACCGAAGGCATTCGAGGAGCCTTAGGTGATTTCTCACCCTCAGCAACAGGCGGAGATGAATTACCCAGATGATCAGACATGCGATCCACCCGCCGATGAATCTGCTGAAGTCGAGCTCGGTCAACATTATCAAATGAGAAGTCCCCAAGATCTGAGTCCCAATCCAAATTATTATTGAGACGGTTAATCTTTTGGTGGAGGGACGTAAGAGAAGCCAAGATGTCAGAATTCAGGGACTGTTGCTGAGAGTCTCGGTCACGAAGGCGCTGAAGCTCTTTATCCTTGGCATCAGAAGAAGCTTTTAGTGCACCCAAGGAGATGGCCATATGTGAGTTGGAGGTGGTCAAACCCTCCAACTTTTGGCATACAGTATCTACATAATCGGTGAGAGGCCGTAACAAGGCCTGAAGAGAAGCCTCAAACAACTGACGATTCTGATCCTCCAATACCCTTACCCGTTCATTAGTCTGAGCAATAATAGTCAAGGAGGCCTGTTTGAAAGCCTCAAATTGAGTACCCACCATCTGACACTGGCGAGCACTCTCCTGAACATCAACAATAAGATCACTAGGCAGTCTGATGTCTGAAGTAGCGGAAGGACCAACATGAACATCTGGAAGTTGGAAGCTGGGAGCATCAAGAGATAGTGGGGTGTTTGGAAGTGACCGTGTATCTGGGATGGTGGATGATGATGGTGGATCAGATAAGGGATCGGGGAAGAGTGTTCTTGTGGGTGATGGAGAAGGTGATGAACTGTCCTTAGAAGATGAACTGCTTTGGGAGTGTGTGGGAGACGTTAGTGAGGGTGAGGGATTTTTCGGCGGGGAGAGTGTCGGTGGGGGAGAGGGATGTTTCGATGGGGATTCGGTCAGTGGGGATTGCATCGGTGAAGAGGGGACATCGGTGTAGTCTTTGGGATCGGTGGCAACAGTGGTGGTGATGAGATCGGTGGCATGTTGTGGAGAATTTGTATTCTGTAATAAGAAGTCCAGAAAGTCCAAGCCCTCCAGAATGACCGCTGGACCGGTAGAACCTTCATTGGGTTGTGCATCAGCGACCATAAAATGATCGAGTGTAAGGCTGTGCAATATGAAATCGGTGCTTTCGAGGGGAGAGACCCCGAAGTCATCTACACCACCCAAAGAGATAGGTGATGAGAAAAGATGTGGGTTCTCTTGTGATACAATTGAAACCTTTTGAGAGGCAACAGAGGAGTCAACTTGGGGGATGATAGATTCTCGTGGCCCGGATGGGGCAATTTCAATGGTCACCGATTTTTGAGAATCGGTAGCCGGATTGTGTGGCGTGGCCGAAGGTGTCCTCGACCTCTTTAGAGAATATCTAAGAGGGGATGTGGACTGCCTCCGCTTATGTGAAGGGGTTGGAACTTGGTTAGCCTCCGAAGTTGTTTTTGGAGGCATAGTCCCGGAAGCGGGTGTGGAGGTGTCGGTAGCCCGCGAAGATTTCTTCTTGGCGCCTCTCGACTTTACTCGGGTAGAGGGAACAGGGGCCACTACGGCTGGAGGATCCTCCGGAATTAACGGGTGTACAAACCCGGGGATTTCGGCGTCTCCCCAGTGTAGATCGGCAGAATGAGCAAAAGTTGACATACCTTGGAGAAGTGGGTTGTCGGTAGCAAGAGCAGAAACATCGAGAGCCGTCTTTTCCACGATAGGAGCGGACCAATCGTACACAAATTTGGGAGTCGTGGACTTGCGATCAACCTCCAAAGCAGCACCCATTTTATGTTGGATGATCATAGAGATGAAACGAGGGTAAGCGACATGGCATCTTTGGGATGTTTCACCGACCTCGGCCAACTCGATGAAGAAATATTGCGCGAAGTCAATTTTGCATTGAAAAATAAGTGCATGGGCAAGGGAAGTGATGTATGAAGGGGATTGACCATGGCCACTTGTCTTTTTAGAAAGACAGTAGATAATGTGGGTGAAGAAGTTCTAGATTCCACCCATTTTATTTCTCAGGAGTGTACCTGGACCTTTAGAAGATTTGGAGGAGGATTAGTGGATGTAGGCAAGAGTACGTACCACATCATCATGTGCATGCTCTGCATGCATGTCTTCATATTCTGGAAAAGAAGTGATCTTCAGAGCTTCGCGAACATCGTCTACGCCAAAAGTCAGATCATGATCACCATCCTCTTCATTAGTAAGAATCGAAGCATTTATGGAATCGTTGGATGGATCATAGACACAAGTGAGCCAAAATTTCCTAATGAGAAATTTGCTCATCTTGGGATTGCAGGTAAAAGCATGTAGGAGAGGAGAACGGGTCAAGAATTTAGTAACAGTGGTGAACTCGGGATGAGCGGGATCGGCTTCAAATCTTACAACATAGTTGCAAGGATTGAACTTGAGGTCTTCAAAGTAGGTGGGGATCTCCTTGACGGTTTTGGATTTCTTTGAGACTTAGGATGAAGTGGAGGATGCCATTAATGGAGGTTGAGAAAAGTTACAGGTTAGAATTTGAGAGAGAGGGAGATAGACGAGTTACAGGTTTCGAGTTTTAGGTTTGCGAAAATAAGAAGTGGAGAAGAAGAGAGGTTTATATAGGAGAGGAATTTGAAAGGATAAGGTTTGGAGGTAACGGTTATAGGGAATTCAAAATGAAGGATTTCTTGATTAATGGAAATATTAAATAAGATTAGAAAGATAATGATGACAAACAAAAAACGGGATGACCGAAAGGGGTTTTGGGCAAATTGGGAAGTGAAAGGGTCAAGGATTAGTGACATATAGGTTTAGGAGTGATGTAAGCATGGGGAAACGTGTAAGATAAGATCAACAAGGATATCAATGACGTTGTGAGACAAGGTTTTCGGTGAGGAAGGGTTCGGTGAGATAGCGGTGATATTGGTGATATTAGTGAGCGGGATCCACCGATGTGGGATCGTTGAATCGATGCTATCGATTAGAGGATCAGTTAGAGATGTGCACCGAAATGAGAGATAGAATATTGGGTTCTTCGGTGAAGTTCCAATCGGTGTGAGGAGCATTTTGGTGTTAGTAAAGTCGGTGGAGAACCTCACCGAATAGAAAGATGTCACCGATTAGAACTCACCGAGAGATCAAGAAGAAGAAAGGATCAGTAGGATTTTCGTAGGGATCCACCGATGGAGTTTTGTTTCGGTGGGAAGCTCACCGATGGTCATCTATAACATTTGATTTTTTTTATTTTTTTTAACTATCTAAGTACAACATTCCAAGCTCTCCTATAAGAAAGTTGAACCTGGCTTCATCTAAGGGTTTGGTGAACAAATCAGAGCTGAAGATCAGTAGGAATGAAATGCAGCTCAATGTCACCTTTGGAGATATGATCCCTGATGAAGTGATATCTGATATCTATATGTTTTGATCTTGAGTGAAGAACTGGGTTATTTGCAATGGCGATTGCACTGGAGTTGTCACATAGAATTGGAACATGAGAGTAGACTTGATTATAGTCCCTTAGTTGATTCTTCATCCACAAGATTTGAGCACAACAACTTCCAGCAGCAACATATTCAGCTTCAGCAGTTGAGGTTGAAACTGAGTTTTGTTTCTTGCTGGACCAACTGACTAGTTTGACAC
Organism: Saussurea involucrata; assembly: GCA_033807775.1. NCBI lineage: Eukaryota > Viridiplantae > Streptophyta > Magnoliopsida > Asterales > Asteraceae > Saussurea > Saussurea involucrata. Next base: position 38,188,235 of record CM066321.1, read on the forward strand.
CAAGAAGTTGGCAGCTACCCGTGGTACTCTTTCTATCAAGTTTGGAACCTGCATAGTCAGAATCTGAATACCCTATTAGTTCAAAACCTGAGTCTTTGGGATACCAAAGACCCAGATGCAAGGTACCTTTCAGATACCGAAAAATCCGTTTTACAGCAGCCATATGAGATTATTTTGGATTGGCCTGATAACGGGCACATAGACAAGTAGCAAACATAATATCGGCTCTACTAACAGTAATATAAAGAAGGGACCCAATCATACCTCGATAATTCGTTACATCAACAGATTTACCATCTGGATTAACATGACATTTCAAGGGTGGTGCCATAGGAGTTTTCATAGGAGATCAATTTTCAAGACTGAATTTCTTTAGAAGGTCACGAATATATTTGCTTTGATTAATAAAAATCCCTTATGAAGTTTGTTTGACCTGAAGGCCTAAGAAAAATGTGAGCTCTCCCATCATGCTCATCTCATATTAGCTCATCATGAGAGAAGCAAACTCATCACAAAGTGATTCATTAGTGGCACCAAAGATGTTGTCATCCACATAGATTTGAACGAGTATGAGATTACCTGAGGTCTTCTTGATGAATAAGGTGTTGTCAATTTTACCTCTAGAATACCCATTCTTTAGAAGGAAATATGCAAGTGTGTCATACCAGGCACGAGGAGCCTGTTTGAGACCATAGATAGATTTGTCCAAACAGTACACATAGTCAGGATGTGTGGGGTCTTCAAATCCAGGTGGCTGTTTCATATAGACTTCCTCAGCAAGTTCACCATTTAGGAATGCACTTTTAACATCCATCTGGAAGACTCTGAAGTTTTGGTAAGTAGCATGAGCCAGAAAGATCCTTATGGCTTCAAGTCTAGCAACAAGAGGAAATGTTTCATCATAATCAATTCCTTCTTCTTGTCGGTATCCTTAAGCAACAAGTTTGGCCTTGTTTCTGATGACTGTACCATCTTCATCCATTTTGTTTCTGAAGACCCACTTGGTTCCAATAATTGTTTTCTTTGGAGGTTTGGGAACCAATCTCCACACCTTGTTTCTTTCAAATTGAGAAAGTTCTTCTTGCATGGCAGTGATCCAGCATGGATCGGCTAATGCTTCCTTAATTTTCTTTGGCTCAATGAGAGATAGAAAATTCACATAGAGACAAATACTTCTAGTGCCTCTTCTAGTTTGGACCCCAGCTTGCTGATTACCGATAATTTGGTCAATGGGGTGATCTTTGGTCCATTTGGTAGCAAGCGGTAAGGGAGGTGGAAGATTTTGTGAGGGTGGAGATAGAGGATCTTGGATGATCGGAGTGGCATTTGGGATATCGGTGGTAGGTGGGATATTTGGGTCAATTTTGGTGGATCATGGATTTGGTAAGGTGGAGGGTGACCCAACTTGTTGGTGAGATGTATGAGGATCAGAATGGGTGAAAGGAATGGATGATAAATCGGTGGAATTCGCTGCAGGGGTATCACCAATACATGATGAGCTCCATCTGTGTAACTCATCACTATCAATACATTTCCTTCTAAGGTTGTACACACGGTATGCTTTTGAGGATAAAGAGTATCGAACAAAAATGCCTTCATCAGACTTAGGATCAAATTTCCCAAGATTTTCACGATCATTCAGAATAAAGCACACACAACCGAAGACATGAAGAAATCCTATATTTGGTTTTCTGCCATGGAAAACTTCATAAGGGGGTTTCCCATGTCTTTTGGAGATCACCGATCTGTTTTGGGTAAAGCAAGCTGTATTGACAGCTTCAACCCAAAAATAAGTAGGAAATTTGATTCACTTAGCATTGACCTTGCAGCTTCACATTGAGTCCGATTCTTTCTTTCAACTACCCCATTCTGTTGAGGGGTTCTGATAGCAGAAATTTTTTGAGAGATTCCCTTGTCATTGACAAACTCTTCCAATGCACTGTTTTTGAATTCAGTACCATTGTCACTTCTTACTGATCGTACAAGCTGGCCATTCAGAACTTCATTCTTTTTGATAAAGTTGATGATTTCTTCAGTAGCATCACTTTTGTACCTGAGAAAAGAGACCCAAGTATATCTTGTGAATTCAACAATAATTACTAGGATGTACCTTTTGCCACCTAGGCTTGGAGTGCCGACTGGTCCACATAGATCCATGTGTAGTATTTGGAGAGGAAGAGTGATGGAGGAGCATTGCTTTGTCTTGAAGGAGGTTTTGGTGAGTTTCCCTTTTTCGCATGCAACACATAGCTTTTCTTTCATGAAGTTTATCTTCGGCATGCCGGTTACCAGATCTTTGTTGGAGATGATGTGAAGAGTTTTGAAATTCAGATCAGACAGACGTTTATGCCACAGCCAGATTCCTTTGGCTGTGTCATTAGACATAAATCATACATTTGAGGAGCCATTACTTTATCCCATGTCTACCATATAGACATTTTCCCTCCTTTTTCCGGAAAGAACTACCTTCGTGTCTTTGTCCACAATTGTACAGATACAAAGTTCAAAGATAACTTTGTATCCCAGATCACACAGCTGACTTATGCTCAGAAGGTTGTGCATGAGCCCTTCAACAAGTGCTACTTTGTTGAATGTGACAGATCTATTGGTGAGAGTCCCATAGCCTTTTGTGTAGCCTCTAGAGATGTCCCCAAAAGTTACTGATGGACCCTTTTCAGACACATAGTTTATAAGATAAGATTTGTTTCCAGTCATATGACGTGAGCATCCACTATCCAAATACCGGATTTGATGGTGCTCATGAACCTGCAGTCACATACAGATTAGTTTCTTGGTACCCATTTGGTTGTGGGTCCTTTTGGGTTAGAAGAAGAAGATTCCTTATCCTTTGTTCGGTCAATCCTATCCTTTTGACAATCTTTGGCAAGATGAAAGGTGTCTCCACAATTGTAGCATTTTCTATAAATAAACATTCTTTTAGCGTTTTGAACTTTTTCCTTTCCTTTACCGCTGACATCAACTTGTAAAGCTTTAGGACCAAAGCTGGACATTAAAGGAGGAAAACCTAGAACACTTCTGGTATGGTTGGAATTTTCATTTCTTGGAAAATGTTTTGTGGGAGAATTTTTAAAAGAAGTTTTTGAGAGAGCTGAAGATTTTCTTTTCAAATAGAGGTTGGTGGTTTTACCATTTTTGGAAATCTTTGAATCCTCCGGATCAGAAGAGGAGACTTCATTAAGAGTTAAAAGCTTCAAAATATCATGGATAGGTTTTGGAGAATCAGTAGAGTCCCGTGTTTCATTATTTTGAACAGAAGAAGAATCTTTGGCTTTTATGAACATTCCAAATTTTAAGGCTTCAGATAAATTAGCAGAGTTCATAGGCACTGAACCAGTGGAACTAGACTCTGATGATTCATGATGATTTGGTGGAGCACAAGAAGTAGAAGCAAGATCATGAAAGGAAAATTCAATATCCATCTTTCCAAAACCTAGACCAGTTTTATCATCACAAGAGATTTGGTCTAGAAATTTTTTCTCAAGATTCTTTGACAAGCTGGTCCATTTTCTTACAGTTTTTTGCTCTCTTTTTAGTGTTTTGAAAAGTTCATTTTTCTCTTTGGCAATGATGTGATTTATGGTTTTTAATTCCTCTAGTTCAGCTTTGATTTCATCAAACTTTTCAAGTTTGGAAAGGCAGATTTCAAGCTGGGAAGAAAGAGTTTTAACTTGAGATGATTTTCTTTTCTTAGCATATTTGATATCATAGAAATCATTTGTCAAAGATTCATAAGCATCAATCTTTTCAATTTCAGACATATAGTTGAAAGGATGTACCTACGAGTAAGATGATGAGCACCCAGTTGCCAACAAGGCAGTTGACGTGACGACCTTATCAGAATTCTCCACGTCATCGATCTTTGCCAAAAAACACATGTTGGGAGAGTCCTTGTCACTCTCAGAAGTAGGCTCATCAGCCCAGTCGTGGGTTTCAACCAAAAGTCCCTTTCCTTTCCTAAGGAGTCCCTCATTCCTTTTTATATTTGGCTTTGTACTTTTTTGCACGTTCCTGATGTTCCTGAAAGGAAGGTTGAGCACCTTTTCTAGGAAAGGTTGGCTTTGAGGTGTTGTTCTTGGATTTCTCATATCTAGAAG